>JAJJWW010009636.1:0-123466 GCA_023531295.1 Papaver armeniacum | reverse complement strand
GACAAAGTTTGGAAGTACCTAAAAGTGCTTTTGTTCCTACTCGATTATTATACATAATTGAGAATCCCTAACTCATCTAGTGTGTTGTGCTTTTTTAGCATGCACACACCCCCACGATAAAAAGGGTTTTCAAGAGCAAACACACCCCAACAAATGTGTAGAAAAATGTTGCTTCGCTTCAATTACCAGAAAGATTGATTATGTCTAAAATAAAATCAATCTTTGATCACACTCCTCCCCATTTTTCCTCCTGGTTGTCCAGTGGTTTAACAAACCAACTAATATTCACCTAACAAGCCTGATCAATAGTCGAAATGGGCTTAGTACAGTATGAATCTTAACGAGAGCTTGTAAAAAGAAAGGAAAAAGAGTGAGATATTTATCAACTTTATGAACCGGCTACTGAGCAAGACTCGTTGAATGTGGCTGCAAGGGTTAAGTCGTGTAAAAGCCTGGAATGCTCCGCAACATTTTTAACCCAAATCACAGTATAAAACTCTTACTGCTTCACCAATTCAGAAGAGTTCAGTGGATCTTTTTGTTTCAAAATCACAGCAATCATTGACAGAGTTAACATCTTCTGGGAATTGTATTTTTATGACAGAATATATGGGCCGAAAAGCAAATTACTAGATGAATGATGAAAAGCACTGGGGTTGAGGCTGATCACTTCATTCTGGGACCAAGTTTGTGATCTGTTAGCAATGCTCAATGCTCCAGAGTCCAAACCCAATCGTATCAAAAGAAAATGTCAATTCAGGCTGTGCTCGATAAACCTAATGTTTTCAAATAAAACCCTCTAACCAATGTGTAGAGGATATGGAGTCATTTCTAAAACGGGTGTGAGAAGCTAGAAAGTGGAAGGAAGAGCAGTACCTGATGGTGCAACTGCTACAATAAGCTATTGCAAAACAATTACCACAACACTGCCAACGTCAAAATTAAGTCATTGAAAAACAAAAATGAGTCGAACGATTAATGCCTGGATGTCTAAACATTTGTTTGCACTGAAGAGAGAGATATTTGAAGATTAACATCTTTCATAATCTTGTGTTATCTAGGCAATGAAACTATTCAATCTATCAGTAAATCTTGAAACATCCAGTTTTCAGGAGGAGCTAGTTACAGTTCATGTCCTATATAAAAGTTATGTGTGTGCTAACTTGCCCAGTAAACACTTTTTCCCCATTAAAAAACACACAAGGGAAAAGTTGGATCACAGCGTTCAGAAGGCACATTTGTCAGATTCTGTAGTTTGTGTACATACTACAAAAATGGTGGCGATGAAATAGCCAAGCAAATCGATAAATGCAAAGGGTACCTGATTTACCCACTTTCTTTCATGCGGCTTTTTCGCATTTCCTGGGATGCTCCTCATTTTTCTCAGTGAATAAATAGTTATACTTCTCCAATACCAGCTTTTGTTCTTCAAGTAAACCCAAACTTTTGTATGCATCGGCCACTTTTTGCACCACCGATTTACCAGGAGGTTTCCGATCGTATGCTTCTAGGCACTTGAAAAGCTGTTTTCATCAGAAAATTAAGAAATAGTCAGCCCAGGTAGATGAAAGACGCGGAAGATTCTAAGACTATATCTGAGATAAAAGTAAAGGAAAAAATAAATTTTGAACGATTTCCAAGTTGAAACATCATGAGGAAGGGTGAGATATTCTGCAATGAACCGCAAAGCTCGTACAATCATTAGTTATTTGAGCACTCAACACACCAATACAACTTACGTATCTGACGTATAATCAGGAAACGGTTAACCACCAATACAATATAAGTATTCTTAATAAAAGCATATCTGCTCACTTGACTGTAGCTATAGATGTGGCTACCTAGGGTTTATAGACACTTAGATAGTAATTAGCAGGTGGTGAGATTGGCAACTGTCCACAATCACCAAAAAACAAGTATACGGGGATAGCAAATAGACTTGGGGA
This sequence comes from Papaver armeniacum, assembly GCA_023531295.1. NCBI lineage: Eukaryota > Viridiplantae > Streptophyta > Magnoliopsida > Ranunculales > Papaveraceae > Papaver > Papaver armeniacum. The sequence continues at coordinate 121,520 of JAJJWW010009636.1, read as the reverse complement.
CATCACCAAAAGGGTGAAAAAAGCACACGAAACATCTTGATTTTCTGGAATCTTTTACCACTCAGATATGGGAATTGGTGTCACGAAAGTTTATGAATGCAAGCTTTGCCTCAAAATGGTTGTTGCACCATTATACTTAGATATGAAAAGCATCTAAGGTATTAATTAAATGCTGATTTGCAAAATAATTGTACTCAACTTAGAAAAGAAAATACTTTGAAAAATGTTTCTAGCAGTATGGAATCCCAAAGATTTTCATCCGAAACTGAGGAACAGGTGCAAACTGTTGCTGATTTTCTAATTCAACAAGCTAACCCTATGTGGGTCTAAGTTTAACGAAACACATTAATCTATTTTACTGACACGCAATTATATCCTTAATTTACTCGATTGAATTGCTGATATGAAAAATAAAGATATAGCTGAAGGAGAGAATTCAATATGAATAAGGGCATACCTTTGCAAGTCTTTCAAACATGTTGTTCTGATAATATATCGATATCATAAGGTCACACAACTCCTTGGGCACTGAATGCATATTATTACTAACTTTCCTAGCCCAAATGATGTGTGCTTCTTCTGGCCTGCGGTCCTTCTCTAGAGCACGTATCAACTGGCCATAAGTTCCCATCGTAGTGCATTGCCCTTTACTTAACATCCACTTTATTACCTGGAATGAAATTTAAAAAAAGCCAAAACAAATACATCTGAGCAATCAGTTATATAAAATATCATTCAGATAAACTCTTTTCCTTTTTCCAAATCCCATGTACAGACAATTTCTGCTCTTTTTGCACTAACAGTGTGAGAAACAGAAAAATATCAGCCTTCCATCTCAGCCTAAGAATTTGGTTCATGCGGATATAAGTGAACATTTGATCCTCTCGCAATGGTAAATATTAAAAATATTAAAAATAGTCAAAGAGTAGGCGTAGATCCAACGACTCATAGAACTTGGATGCTTGGATATTGACAAAGAAACAGAGAAAAGAAAAGTTGCTCGTGCCTGAATAACTCTATGCCACTGTTGCTCCCTTTCAAGAGCAATCAACGTTCTCTTCAGAGAGACAGTTGGGAACTTCTGCTCCGACGCAACCCATGCATCAAGTGTGCTATAGATAGTTTCTTTAGAATCCTCGAGGTGAAGAAGCTGCAATGTTGTAAGGAAATTTATGCAAGTCATGATCAGTGGAAATATAGAACGTAGCTCATGATGCTTATCCTAACTGTTTCAGTGCGAGTAATTCATTCCATTCTCAGTTTTGTCTAGAGAGGAACCCAGTTTTCTGTTTCATTTAGTGTTTCAAAGAGCATTGTATGATCTCCGTCCTTTACGTAAGTAATACAACATGGAGTTCGCTGTCTTACTTACAGTGTTCATGAGAAACTTGACCTTATCTTTTCCCGACACATTCTCCCCAATCTCGCGCTTACCTATGACACTCAAATTTTTCTTTGGAAGCTCTTGCATAGCTGGATTGTCGTTTTGAACCTAAATTTTTTTTACGTTATTAGTATTTAGAAACCATCAACTGACAGAAATCTTGGCTTCAACATCTTAAATACACATGGATAAGCATAAATTATTTTGCAAATTCTTTCTTAGTCTTTGGAACCTATTGCAAAATATCACAAAATCAATCCAAGTTGAACACATCAGGTTCAGTATGATACTGAAAGCGAAAAAACATATACTCCGTCCACTTGAACCCCGGTTATATACCCTATTAATTACAATGATTTTGATTAAGAATTAAATGGGAGAAACCAATACCTCCATTGTTGAGTTGGAATTCCTGCAAATAAGCCAATCTATATTCAAAATTTGGGTTTAGGGTAATGAAAACCACATACATAACTAAAATTGATTAAAAGAAGAAATGTAGAATAAACGGGAAGAAATACCTAAGCAAGAGACACTGAGAAGTAGAATTAGATATGGAGGCTGACATGTTTGAAGCAATCCGAATAGAGAGCCATTTATCGGACTGAGAAATCATCCCTCTATACATTTTTCTTTCTCTTCTTCTTCTCAGTTCAATTCCCTCTTCATTTTACTACTACGAAGTTGAGGATTCTTCTTTGTTTTCTTTTCAGTTTCTGCGGATACTGATTATTAGGTTGGGAATTGTTACTGGGCCTTTTATTCTGGCGGTCATTATCAAGGAACCATTTTTTGGGGACCATGGTTTTTTTGAGGGGACCATGGTCTTATTAGGCCACCTTCCCTCTAGTTATAAGGGGTGTCCTAATGTGTTGAAATTACTAACCTACCCTTAATCTAATTTAATTTAAAACCAACCTAATAACCACCTCTCTCTCACTCTATATATAACCACCACGTCCTCCCACCACCACCGCCCATCACCGCCGATTACTACCACCACCACCTCCGACCATCACCACCGCCCACCGTCGCCGATTACCACCACCACCTCCTCCCACCACCACCGCCGATTACCACCACCACCACCTCTGATTATCACCACCACCAACCACCGATTACCACCACCACCAACAACCACCACCACCTCTATATATATATAGCTTAATTTAAATCTTTAGCAAAGATATTCTCACAAACCCATTACTTGTCGTCTGTTTTTGGTTGAAAAAATGAGAAGTAATCATCAAAATGAGTTGAAAATGGAAGTTGTGGAGAGGTTTAATGGAGGTTCTGATGTTGAGTTCGGTTACTTGTTCATCTCACAAGGCAACCGAACTACACATTCAATGAGTTCGGTTACTTGTTCATCCTCACAAAGCAACCGAACTACACCTTCGATGAGTTCGGTTCTATATGCTTTATAACTATGTTACCGAACTGACGAGTTCGGTTGTTTCGAATAAATGTATAAAATTGCCATGTAACCGAACTCTAGGGTTAAAAACATAAGAAAAAAGTTGCCATGTAACCGAACCTTCTTGTTTTTCCCATTATTTTTATTTCTTTTTATAACCGAACTCTATCAACTTTGTTCTGTTATTTCGCAAAAAATCTTAAAACTTCCATGTAACCGAACTCTACGGTTAAAAACATCGAAATTTTTGTTTGTTAAGTTTTGCGAAACAACCGAACTTATTAAACTTAGTTCTTGGATCGCAAAAAAGCATGTTGTTTGAACCAACCGAACCTTATACACTTGGTTAAAATTTATTTGTACGTAAAGTTCGGTTAGTTGCGAACCAACCGAACATAACGCTGCATGTCAGAGCTTCCATTAATATGGAGTTCGGTAACCTGCGTGTTTGGATCAAGCAACCGAACTACACATTCAGATGAGTTCGGTTACTTGTTCATCCTCACAAAGTAACCGAACTACACCTTCAGATGAGTTCTTTACTTTGTTCTTCATATAAAAAATAACCGAACTTGCTCAAAATCCAGTTCAAAATTTTACATTTTTGGGGAAGTTTTTACCAATTCAACATACATTATCTAAGTTTGGAACATACTTTTTCACCCAAATACTCTTCCTCCTGGTTGTGGTTGATAAAATCCATTATTTGAATACTTTCAAAGGGGGTGAATTGGAAAAAATAAATTATTTTTCATGTTTTTCTCCTTCATCTTCTCTAACTCTACTCTCACAATAATTCTACTCAACTAATAATAAACCCATCTTTTAATTTAATCTCACTAATTATTTTTAGCTAAATCATTTCACTAATCATAACCTAAAATTAATTAAGAGGGTAGATTAGGTATTAAATAAATAACTAGATATGGGGTGACCTAGAATTACTTCTAATGTCATTACCCAAAATAAAACCATGGTCCCCTCAAAAAAAAGGCTGGTCCCCAAAAAACGGTTCTTATCAAGAGTCCAAGACTGCTACGACTACGAGGGGATAAATTACAAAAAAAAAAAAGAAAAAAAAAAAATTAGTTTGAGAACTAAATTTCAAAAGTAGGAAATACCATATGGTCCTACAAATAATATATTAGAGAGAGTCTAGTCCAATTGACCCGGTCAATTGTCTGTTTGGTCATATTTGGTAATATAAATTATAATTTGGTCCTAAAAATTATAGTTTGGTCCTAGGGTGATGTCATGGATGATGTAAATGTCATCCTGTAGTGGCAGAAATACCTTTATATTATTGTTTGATCCTAGAAAATAATGGTTTGGTCCTAAGAGCATCCACAATGGACGACTATACTAAAACTAAAAACCAAACTAAAAACTAAAAATATTTGGGTTTGGGGGTGCTTGAACACAACCGTCTAGAGGAAAAATTATAGTCGCGCCGATTTTGATCTTCGCCCGAAACTGAGCGTACTTTTAAACAAACGTGTTGGTATCCGCGCGATTGAGGAACGGATCTTCAAACTACGCTTGAAAAGAAAAAAAAATGAAAACTACACAGGCGGACAAGACATCATGCTCCTCATGTGGGGCGGAGATTCAAAGTGTGCCCATGGGGCGGAGATTCAAAGTGTGCCCCATGGGGCGGACCTTCAAGCCACATTTATTTTACGCCTGATTGCGGCACGGAATTGGAAGTTACGCCCCATTTCAAACGTAGATGGTATTTTACGCCTGTCATCAGACGCACTTTTAACTACCGCCCCACTATAATCAGTTTTAGTCGAGACTATCGACCAAATTTACTCCCGATCACGCTCTCTCTCCAACTAAAACCAAATAATATGGTTTTACTCCTGCCCACTGCGATTGGTTTTCGAGTAAATATGGGGTTTACTCCACTTTTTACTCGTCGATTGTGGACGCTCTAAGGTGACCGACCATATATATATATACAAAAATCAATAGCAAAATATCTCATTCTCAGATTTACTTTCTCTCTCTTCTTTTTAAGATCTAGTTTTCTTTCCTCTCATTTTTTCTCTGCTGATGTTGATAATGATGATGGAGAAATTGTTCCGCCATGATTAACGTGTTTCCTGAAAGTGAAGATTTTCTTGATAAAACACCAAGACGAAGAAAGTGATTTACGAGGAACTGACTATTAGTTAGTTGGTGATGAAGAAAGTTAAAAAAGCAAGAAAGATACGAGGAAGAGACATGGAATGATGATGAGAGAAGAATGAAATGAAAGATGAAAAGAAGGAAAAGAGGATCGAGATTTGGTGGGTGGACGTGGCGGGAGAGGAGAGAGGAGGAGGAGAAGAAAGAATAAAGTTTGTGTCGTGGAAAGATTTATGAAGAAGAGTCGGTGGATGCCAAATCATCTTGTTTAATGTTTATTCATTTCTCACCGCTTTAACTTCCGATTTATCGTTTTGTCTGTCGTATGCTGTTTTTTGAAGACGACGATGTTGCTGCTGTTGTTGAAGACGTCGAAGAAGATGAAGATGATGTTGCTGATGTTTTTATATGGACTTCATTTCTGGAATGAAGTCTGTTTTTTTTAGGTTTTTATATGGACTTCATTTATGGAATGAAGTCTGTTTTTATATGGACTTCATTTCTGGAATGAAGTCCTTTTTTAGGTTTTTTATATGGACTTCATTTACGAATGAAGTCCTTTTTTTAGGTTTTATATGGACTTCATTTCGGAATGAAGTCCGATGTTTTTTTTAGGTTTTTATATGGACTTCATTTAAGAATGAAGTCTGTTTTTTTTTACGTTTTATATGGACTTCATTTCGAATGAAGTCTGTTTTTTTAGGTTTTTATATGGACTTCATTTCTAGAATGAAGTATGTTTTTTTAGGTTTTTATATGGACTTCATTTGGAATGAAGTCCGTTTTTAGGTTTTTTATATGGACTTCATTTCGGAATGAAGTCCTGCATTTTTTAGGTTTTTATATGGACTTCATTTACGGAATGAAGTCCTGCTTTTTTTAGGTTTTTATATACACTTCATTTCCTAATGAAGTCTACTTTTTAGGTTTTTATATGGACTTCATTTTCCTCGGAATGAAGTCTGTTTTTTTAGGTTTTTATATGGACTTCATTTACTGAATGAACTCACAAGAAAATAAATAAAAATTAACATGGAAGGGTATTTTATCAGTTTAATATTTTTAAATAATTATGGACCAAACAGTAAAGGTGTTTGACCAAAGGACCAAACAGGACATGGGCCCACCTAAAAAGGACCAAACGATATTTTTTCCCATTTCAAAATATATTTTTTAAAACAAAAAAATATATTTGTGAAGCAAACACTCAATAGAAGTAACCGATAATAAAATTTAAGATTATTAAATAAATTTATTTTATAGCAATAGTATTTATTTAATATATTTTCCAATGATCGGAGTAGAAATGAACTCGAAATATTTACACGTTGATAACCCATCACAGCAAAAAGTTTATTTTATATTGATATGATAAGAACATGGATTCATGGCAAACACAGCCCAATCGGTATTTTTGATCTCAGATGAAAAAAAAACACAATTTCTTGTTTGTGGATGAATTACACACAAATCTTTCTTGTTTTCCTATCCAGGATCAAATGGTTTGTGATATTCCTTTTATTTTGTACAAAATATATTTTTCTAGATCTCAATATACCCCAATCCAGTTGCCCACCATTTCAATTTTACTGATGTTGACTTCGTGCAAGAAGGTTGAGGTATGTTTGCACTTGGACGAGTTAAGAAGCCCCCAACTCATCGTTCTTTCAGGAGCAGAACCCAATTCGTTGTTTCGAAGATAATGAATAAATCTTACATTTATCGTGTATTTATGATATAAAACTCTGTAACCTAGTATTCATTACAAAAATTTTGTACCAAACTTAATATTTGGTACAAAATTTCTTGCTGAGATATCGTTGAATGTGACAAAAGATGGTCCAAATTAGGCCATCTATGTTTCAACCATAAAATCTGTGCAACTCACTTTCACACCTTCTCTTCTTGGTTCTTCTTTATGGCACAAATAACTTCTCCTTTGATCAAAAATAAGCCGAGGATTGCTTCAATAGATTGATAATCGTTGCTTGTCAAAGATTAGATATTTTAACGATTATTTTGTGATGTAGAAGAGGATCGTCGATCGTCTCACATATGAAGTTGTTGTAATGGAATACAACGTTCAATATGAGAATTCCAATTTGAACCCTCATCTACATCCCTATATTCACAATCCCCAAACCATACAGATGAAGCTCGTACCTTTCATTTCCACAAATATAATCTTTTACGTAGAGAGAACCCAGGGAATTCACTAACTCGGTCTCGAGGAAAATATGTCCATTGCTGGATATAGGTGGGTGCTTAAATTCAAAAGGAAAAGGACTAGAGACTCAAACATGAAGCACAAAGGGATTTTTGTGAGCGTAAATTGGGATCAAACCTGTGATCTCATGATCATTTTGGTTATTGCAAAATATCGTTGAACACTTGTTTTTTGCTTGAACTTGATGTTTTTATTGTATAAAAACTTGTGTGTATTCATGGTTGCTGGTAGCAACTCAAGAACAGGGGAACAAAAGGAACATAGAAAAAAAATGGAAAGCTGGGAAAAAATATTGATTAGGAAATCTAATGCTTAAGATTGCACAATAATAAAACAAGAAAGAATTCATGTTCATTTATAAACGTGACACTCAGAAAACTTAAAATTTTAGCGTTACAAACTATGTGATTTGTCTTTACATATTACAAGAATATAATGACACGTTGTGGACATATACATAGGATTTAACGTATTCAACGCCAAGCAATTAATTATCATTAATCTAAGAAGAAAATGATGTTAAACTTATTGAAAATATCGAAAAATAAGAACGTACAAATCAACGTCTTTAAGAGTACATAAAAATTTAACAATTTTAATAATTTCAATAAATGAACTTATTTATATGATGTTACAATAACTCTCTGCTAAAAGTGTAAACGTGGTGTAATAAATAAAAATAACACAAATCTAATTAGTGAAATTAGTCAAGGGTCCATTAAAATCTCAAATTTCTTGTATCATGGTCTAATGCGATTACTTAATGGGTAAAAATAACATTCACTATTAATGTACACGGTGATAATGTTATTTTTATTTAAGAAACAATGTACACAATGATAATGTTATTTTTATTTAAGAAAAAATTTGTTGGTTTTGTAGTCTCGCAACGAGCATCAACACTACGATAATTAGAAGAATGGAAAAAGTTTCTCTCTTCCTTACGTTTTACGATCATTTTCTAATATCCATATTCTTCATCTTTGGTTCTTAATGGAACCTTAATGAAAAGGAGGGGTACCAAGTACACCATCAAATCAAATTTTAATTCGAAAACCTGTATAGGAAAACTTGTCACAGTAAGTAGCACAGATCAACGGTAGAAATCCGATACCTGATATTACAAAACATAAAAACTACGAGACCTAATCCTGAACTTGAGCACCACATTGTATTAAACCACTACAAACACTAGCCTACTATCATAATTCGGACTGGAATATAGTCGATATCGAGTCGAACCTATGAGTAATTTAGCTTTATTGGGGCTCCATTACGTATTTTTAATCTAGAAAGGCGCTACGCAACACGAATCCCTTAGCTGAAATCCTTTACAGGCCTAGGAGTTGGTTCAACCTAAGAGAAGACTTTTATGACTATTCTTCCTCTAACAATAAGCCTATTAGACTCTGATATATTTCGATCAAGGTCTGAAAATCTGTTTGCAATAAAACATGTCCAGCAAACCTCAAGGATCTGGAAAACTTGCACTCTTATCTAAGAGAATCCTAAATCACTATCACTCCGCAAGAACAATCTAAAAAAATCAAACCAAAAGTGATTTAGATACCATATATAGCGATTTATTGAACTGAGTAATCATCCCTCTATATACTTTTTTTCTTTTTCTTTTTGGGTTGTTAGAAACACCTTGAGTTCAATTCCCTCTTTATTTTACTACAAAGAAGTTGAGGATTCTTTTTGTTTTCAGTTTATGCGGATACTGATTATTAGGTTGGGAATTATGAATCTGTGATTGTCTTACTATTTTTACTAGGGACCGCCACTGGGCCTTTTATTATGTCGATAATTATCAAGGGTCCAAGACTGCTACGAGGGTAAAGGAGGTATTAAGGGTGCCATTTTCAGGGAGGGGTATAACTGATGACGACAAAAAGGAACGCAGCAGTTTGAGCACCAATGTTACAAGTTGTTTGCACAAGGTAGCAGATGGGAATTTCACATCTGTGGTTAAAGCCATTAGTTCATCGGGGGTAACAGAAAACAATGAGATTACAAGGAAAGCGCTTGAGGAAAAACACTGAACTATGCCCCCTACGCGAAAACCAACTATCCCACTTCAGGAAACACCTTCAGTGGCAGAGGAGGGCACCATTCTTAGTTGTATTAAATCATTTCCTAAGGGAACCTCGTGTGCAAGGGATGGCCTTCGGGCACAACATCTTTTGGATGCTTTTTGTGGAGAGGGTTACTCTATTGCTGCTGATTTAATCGCGGTGGTAACTGTGGTTGTTAACTTGTGGCTTTGTGGGAGATGCCCACTTAACCTTGCAGAGTACATTGCATCAACACCTTTAACACCTCTACTTAAGCCAGACAAGAACATTCGTCCCATTACTGTGGGGACCATTTGGCGTCGTCTTGTATCGAAAGTATCTATGAAAGGGGTGGGCAAGGATATGGCAGCATACTTACAGGACTTCCAGTTTGGAGTAGGTGTCTTTGGTGGCGCGGAGGCAATCCTTCATGTTGTGAACAGGTTTGTTAGTAAACACCATAGAAATGATAGCCTCACCATGCTAACTGTTGACTTCACGAGTGCTTTCAACTTAGTTGACCGAACAACTATGCTAATTGAGGTCCGCAAGATATGTCCATCGATATCGCCATGGGTAGAATACATTTATGGTCAACCTGCAAGACTGTATGTGGGAGATTACCATATTTATTCTTCTACAGGGGGTACGACAAGGTGACCCCTTAGGGCCATTATTATTTTCTTTGGTGCTCCACCAGCTTGTGACAAACATAAATGAACAATGTACATTATCTTTACAGGCTTGGTATCTTGACGATGGTACTGTTATTGGTGACACCGCATAAGTTTCAAAGGCACTTATGGTCATTCGTAGGGAAGGGCCCATGCTAGGGCTTATATTGAATATTAAAAAAAAAAACAAATTTTCTCGGCCCTCTTGTGATGGACGAAAGTTAAGTTGTGGGATGTTCCCTCAAAATCTCTCGACCGCCTAATGGGGTTAAATTATTGGGAGGCGCGGTTAGTATAGATGATGGGTTTATAAAGGGACTGGCCATTAGGATAGCGAAAAGAAGCGGTATAATTGATGCGGGTTTTGTCCAAACTCCGTGATCCTCAGAGTGAATTGTTACTCCTACGTGCATGCATGGGTATTTCCAAGTTGTTGTTTGGACTTCGTATTTTCCAGCCAACATACATTATGGAGCAAAGAGGGATTTTTGATAGAGGCTTAAGGGAGGTGATAGAGGTCATTGTGGTTTGTGGTGGTTCATTCTTTGGTGAGCTACAATGGAGGTTATCCACCTTACCTGTTAGATACGGAGGACTTGGCTTATATACTTGCCCGATGAGGCATCTCAATATGCTTTCCTAGCGCCGTGTGTCCAATCCCGGGGTTTACAAGATCATATTTTAAGGAGTAGTGGGGTAGAAGGTATGGATGACGCTTTAACAAGGCTCGAGACGTTACAAGTAACTCTTCCCGATTTTGACTTTAACCAGCTTTACTAATAAAGACACCTCCCCACAAAATCCCAAAGCATTTTGGCGAGTGCTCTTTTTGGAAAAGTAAATATGGAAAGAATTTATGAGTTGTCGGATAGACAAAAAGCAGTTTTCAGGTGCCTACAGGCAGCACATACCCAGGACTTTCTCCTTGATATTGCGATTGAGGGCCTTGGACAGAAGATTTCATCCTTGGAGTATCGTGCCATTCTCAAATACAGGTTGATGATCCTGTTATACCCATCGGTTACACGGTGTCCTGCTTGTTTTACAGGGTGTTTGGACGCCTATGGGGAACATGCAGTTCATTGTAAGGTAGACCCCGGGTTTAAACATAGGCATGATCATGTGAGGGATACTTTATATGGTGTACTTTGGAGGGCCGGCATTTCAGCAAAGAAAGAAGCAGCTGTCAACTTTTTGACAGATCCACTTGAGGGGAGATCAACACTTCGGCCAGCGGATGTCCTTATTTTTGGGTGGGCAAACGGAAAACATGCATGTGTTGACCTCACTGGTGTTTCTCCGTTAGTAGGTATAGGACATGGTACGTTTACAAGTCGGACAAGCAGCACTGAGAGCTACCTCAGGTAAGATAGCTAAACGTGAGAAAGCGTGTCTTGATAATGGACATGTCTTTACCCCTTTCGCTTTTGATACATTTGGTTTCATGGCTCCGAGGTGGTTGGACTCTTCAAAAGAGTTCAAAAAGTCATGCACATCAATGTCATGACTCCCGGTTCGAGAGAGTTTGTTTTTAAGAGGATAGGATTTGCAATTCAAAAAGGGATAGCGGCGCAGCTCGTTGCTCGCTTGCCTGCTACCTCAATGTAGTTTGTTGTTTTAATTATTAATCTAATTTAATAAGATATTAGAGATTAAAGATTAAATTCCAGAAACAAACATAAATTAGTTTGAGAATTGAATTTCAAAGTATTTCCTTAAAAGCAAAAAAGCATCTTTTCCGAAGCAAACACCTGAGAGAAGTAACCGATAATAAAATTCATAATCATTAAATAAATTTAGCTTATAACAATAGCATTTATTTAATATATTTTACAATGAGCGAAATAGAATGATCTCGAAATATTTACATGTTGATAACCATAACAACAAAAGTTTATTTTAGTTTGATATCATAAGAGCATGAAATCTTACATTCATCGTATATTTATTGTTAGAGCATTGCTCGTCTGAATTCACAAGTGTTGCTATATCAAGCTTGTTGTCAAAAATATATCTAGATCTTCTAGTCTACAATTAGCAAAGCCCTCCATACAATTTAATTCTTTTTATGTTTGGAAGGCACATTTGGGGGTATATTTATGCTCAATACCACGACTTCCAAATACTTATATAAACTACCCCCAGCTTTCCAATATACCGGATACGGGTATTATCTAATTAGCGAATGACGAATGTGTCCCAAAGAATATGTCGCACGTATGTCGCGGTTCAATGGCCCATATAAATCATAAAAGTACTACATTTTACCATTTCGTTTCTCTCTCTTCAAATATTGGGCGAGTATCTCCCAATAGATCTTTCAAACCCTAGTTCCTTTGGTGCAAATTATACGACATACGTGCTTTCACCCATCACGTTCATTAAACGTAAGTTAATTCCATCCCTACCGCGACCGCAACTCTAATTTCAGATTATTTTATATGTTTTCCTAACTTTTGATTTTTGTTTGGATTGTGTCTAGGGTTTTGGGTTTTCTGCACTCGCAAAATATTTTCCTTAAACTTATTTTAACACTCGCCCAATATCTGAATCCATGGATTTTTCATGGTTATTTCAATTCTGTAAATAATAAATTACTAGTTATTTCGTTGTTTTATTCTTATTTATGTGTTTATTTTAGAATTGGAGAAACAATTCCATGGGGTTTTCATGGTTATTTCAATTCTGTAAATAATAAATTACTAATTATATCTTTGCTTTACACTTATTTGTGTGTTTTTCGCTGAATTTACTTTGTTTTGTCTAGACCATGGTTTAGTCCATCATCTGGTAAAATATTCTTATTTGCTAATGTTGTATATCTATAAATTAGCCAAAATTCATGTTATATCTTTATGTTATCAAAAATAGGTTACAAAGACTAAGAAAGAATTTACCCGCATAAGATGCATATACTTAACATGAGGCAACAAAATGACCACCTATTTTGAAAGCTAAGTGGGGTTGTTGTATTTGATGCTCCCTTCTAGAACATTAATTTGTTTGAAAACAAAAAATCAAAGGCATTTACAAAACGACATACATTGAGGAGAGACCCCTAGAATTACATAGGAAATCATAAACTAATCATGCTACTTCTACTACTATTCATGAAACCATTATATAGTAAATAAAAGTTATCAGTCTAACCTCAGTTGACGGTTTCATTTCCTTCTGAGTAGAATGTTTTTGCTTCCAAGGTTACACCATTGTACTGTAACAACTGCGGCAACATTGGGCAATCCAATCTACCTATACAACATAAATATCACAAAATCAATTCAAGTTGAACACATTAGGTTCAGTATGATACTGAAAGCGAAAAAACCATGTACTCCGTCCACTTGAACCCCAGTTATATACCCTATTAATTGCTATGATTTTGATTAAGAATTAAATGGGAGAAACTAATACCTCCATTGTTGGGTTGGAATTCCTGCAAATAAACCAATCTATGTTCAAATTTTGGGTTTAGGGTAATGAAAATCACATACATAACTAAAACTGATTTAGAAAATGTAGAATAAAACGCGTAGAAACACCTAAGCAAGAAACACTGAGAAGTAGAATTAGATACGAAGGCTGACATGTTTGAAGCAATTCGCATATAGAGCGATTTATTGAACTGAGAAATCATCCCTCTATACATTTTTTTCTTATTCTTCTTCTTCTTCTTCTTTTTAGGTTGTTAAAAACAACTTGAGTTCAATTCCCTCTTCATTTTTACTACTACGAAGTTGAGGATTGTTCTTTGTTTTCAGTTTCTGCGGATACTGATTATTAGGTTGGGAATTGTAAATCTGTAATCGTCTTACGGTTTTTACTGGGCCCACTAGGAGGGACTGCTACCGGGCCTTTTATTAGTCCAAAGACTGTTACGAGGGGATAAATCAAAAGAAGACCAAATTAGTTTGAGAATCAAAGAAGGCATATCAAAGTTTTTTTCTTTTGTTTAAAAGCAAAAAAAAAAAAAAAAAATTATGAAGGAAACACTCATGAGAAGTAACTTATAATAAAATTTATAATCGTTAAATAAATTTAGCTTATAGCAATAGTACTTATTTAATATATTTTACAATAAGTGAAATAAAAATAAACTCAATATTTACACATTGATAACCATCACAGCAAAATTTTATATTAGCTTGATATGATAAGAGCATAAAATCTTACAATTATCGTGTATTTATGATATACGACTCTGTAACTTAGTATTCGTTATAAAATTTTTTTACCAAACTTATATTCGTTACAAAATTTCTTGTACAGATGTCGTTGAACATCTAAAGATTGTCCAAATAAGACCATCTATGTTTCAAACATAAAATCTATGCAACTCACTTTCACATCTTCTCTTCTTGGTTCTTCTTTATGGCACAAACAACTTCTCCTTTGAACAACAATAAGCCGAGGATTGCTTCAATAAAAATTGTCAAAGATTAGATGTTTTAACAATTAATTTGTGATGTAGAAGAGGATCGTCGATCGTCTCACATATGAAGTTGTTTTTATGGAATACAACGTTCAATATGAGAATATCAATTTGAACCCTCATCTACATCCATATGTTCACAATCCCCAAACGGTACAGATGAAGCTCGTACCTTTCATTTCTACAAAGATAAATTTTTACCTAGAGCGAACACAAAGAATTCACTAACTCAGTCTAGAAGGGAATATGTCCATTGCTAGATAAATGTGGGTGCTTAGATTTAAAAGGAAAAGGACTAGAGACTCAAACATGAAGCACAAGAGGGGTTTTGTGAACGTAAATTGGGATCAAACCTGTGACCTCAAGATCATTTTGGTTATTGCAAAATATGGTTGAACGCTTGTTTTTTGCTTGAACTTGATGTTTTCATCGTATAAAAACTTGTGTGTATTCATGGTTGTCGGTATCAATTCAAGTAAATGGAAAACAAAGGAACATAGAAAAAAAAATGGAAAACTAGGAAAAAAGTATTGATTGGGAAATCTAATGCTAAAGATTCCACAATGTTAAAAGTAGAAAGAATTCATGTTCATTTATATACGTGACACTCAGAAAACTCAAAATTTTAGCGTTACAAACTATGTATTTGTCTTTACATATTACAAGAATGTAATGACACGTTGTCGACATACACAGAGTATTCAACATATTCAACGCTAAGCAATTCAATATCATTAATGTAAGAAGAAAATGCTATTGAACTTATTGAAAATAACGAAAAATAAGAACGTACAAGTCAATGTCTTTAAGAATGCAAAACCATTTGGCAATTTTATTTAATGATTTCAATAAATAATACTATATATAGGATGTTACAATTACTATCCGCTAAAAATATAAATACAGTGTAATAAAGAAATAAAAATACAAATCTAATTAGTGAAATTAGTCGAAGGTCAATTAAGATCTTAAATTCTTGTATCGTGGTCTCATGCAATTACTTAATGGGTATTAATAACATTCATTATCAATGTGCACAATGATGATGTTATTTTTATTCAAGAAACAATTTGTTGACTTTGTAATCTTGCGACCCAGTGAATGACACGATAGTAATTAAAAGAATGACGAGTTTCTCTCTCATCCACTATTTACCATCATTCTCTAATATTCATATTATCCATCTTTGGTTCTTGCTAATTTCCTAGATTTTTGTGCTATCCTTTTCTTTCCAATTATAACTTCCGAAAAGCATTACTTCAAAGTGGAGATTCTTTAGGTTTTCCTGTATTTCTCTCATCCTTTTCTTACCTATTACACTTTTTGAATTTTTTCCTTTGGATCCTCCCTTGGTCCCATTCATTTTTATTAACTAATCTGTAAAAGAGAGTGTACCAAGTTCACCACCAACTTTTTAAGTTCGGCAACCCGTATGGATAAAACCTAATACAACCACAAGTAGGTCAAAGCAAAGACCCTTGAATAAGATTGGACATCGAGTTTTTCTCTTTTCTCTTCCACAGTCAATATGTATTGAGCAAAGGTCTGTGTGCACCATATTGTGTAGAAAAGTTGTTGGACGATCTAAAAAATCAATATTCACGATCAATCTAGTCGTATCTGAATTATAACAAGTATGAAACTTGCAATCTATCTTTCAAGAAGAGAATTCAACAAGAACGAGTCTTGTTTTTAATCTCAATTAATAAGGACTTAAACTATCTAGATTGATTACATACTACTTGTGATATTCCTATTACAAAGATAAAACAATATAATTTCTGGTGTCTTGTGTTTTTCCTTTTCCGTATTATATTTTTTTATGTTTGTAATAGGAATTTCACAAGTAGTATGTAATCAATCTAGATAATTTAAGTCCTTATTAATTGAGATTAAAAACAAGGAACACTGCACCTACAAAAAAAAAAAAAAAAAAAAAAAAAAAAAAAAAAAAACGGGACCTCATCCAACTTTGAACACCACACTACATTAAACCGCTACAGACACTATCCCACTAGCAGACTTCAGACTAGGATGTAATTCAGACTGAATTATCTCTCAAAGAAATTCAGCTGCAGTCGTTATTCCTTATGCCTCCTGAACCTCGCAAGATTCCGCGCGCTTGATTCCCTTAGCTGGCGTCATTTATAACCTTAGATTTTTTCAACCTCAATGAAGATTTTTGATACCAATCTTTCTCTAACAAACCTATTTGTTTTCCTTTTTGATTTTTCAATCTAGGTTTGGAAATATGTTTGCAGTAGACAAAGTCCAGTAAGCATCATGAATCCAGAACACGAGCTGAGAATCCTGGATTACCAACCACATCTCAAGACAATGCAAACAAATCAAAAAAAGTTTAGATATCTATCTTGGGGAATCACAAAGTTTGAGACAAAGAGAACTTTTTGATTTCCATCTATCTTGGTCCTGATCTGAGTTTAAACCTCAAATATCAATAAAAAAAAAGATCCTATATACGAACAATTAGTAAAAGATAGTCTAATCGGGCTCCATGAATCCCTAAGTGAAGTCTTCAAAGTGATAAACCAATTATGTTTCACAAAGAAAACCTAAGTTATAGAAGACGACAAGAGTGTCATGAATTAAGAAATCATGTCTTTGCAAGAGTTTCTCTATTTATAGATTTCTAAGGCTCCATGTAGCTAAAAAATCATGCAAAAGATGAATTAAGAAATCATGTCAGCAGGGTTCTTCTTTGTTTGCAGTTTCCACTGAGATACCGATTATTAAGTTGGGAGTTGTGAATCTGTGATTGTCTTAGGTTTTTATGTGTGCCCACTAGGGACCGCTACTGGGCCTTTTATTCTTGCGATCATTATCAAGAGTCCAAGACTGCCATTCTAGGGGATAAATTAAAAAAAAATCATAAATTAGTTTGAGAATTGAATTTCAAAGTTTTTTTTTAAAAGAAAATGAATATCTTTTGTGAAGCAAACACTTGAGAGAAGTAACCGATAATAAAATTTATAATCATTAAATAAATTTAGCTTATAGCAATAATATTTATATAATACATTTAATATCTCTCTCACCTTAATAACCTACAAAGGTTGAGAATTCTCACTGCTTAAAAAATTTCCAACAGATGCGTAAACAACAATAAAATCCTTCAAAACACCTTTTTTTTTTTTTTTTTGCTAGACACGGCTAGCTAATAAAGACTCGAAATTCAAGCTACGCATGGTAAAGCTCTACCAACGACATCCTGACTCAAAAGACTATTTATAACAACCGGTGCAGTGTGCAACCATGACCTTCAAGAACCTTTTTACTTGCTGATTTTGCAAGGCAATCAACAACTCCATTAGCTTCTTTGTATTGATGAACAAACATAATACTCGTGAACTTTGTCGTCGGCAGAATTATATCTTCAAGAAGACCTTGTAACCTCCATGGAGGCTTGATCTTCGCTTCACAGAGCTGGATGGGGTAGGTAGAAACACTCTCGACCTCCAACTTTTGAATACCCATATCAACAACAATTCAGAGACCATCATGAAAAGACGAGGGTACCCAAATACACCACAATCTTTAAATTATCAACCTATAAGTCCTCTTGCGAAAGTGATTGTCTATGGACGAAGTCGAGACAATACTACAAATCAGTATTCACACTTTGTGTGATTTTCTATTGATACGAGATCGTGACAATACAACAATCAAAGTGTGATTACTTGATAATAGTTTCAGTCTTAACCATACTATATAGGATCACTATCAAGTAATACGGAGTTAACGTTTGTGTAATTTACTTTAAATTATAGTAAGAATAATTATAATTGCGGAAAAAAAAGAAGTAAAGGACATAACAAGATTTTGTTAAGGAGAAAACCGCAAATGCAGAAAAACCCCGGGACCTAGTCCAGAATTGAATACTCTCAGAATTAAGCTGCTTTACAAAATCTAATCCAACTTCGTATAGTTGAGACCAAGCAACTAAACCTAGTTCACTTAGTTTCTTCAGTATCCCTGCGCTTCCGACATTCAATAAGTGCACGCACTGGAACAATTCCTTTGGATCGTATTCCAAACAGTAAAGGAACAACAAATCTGTTTGGTAACAAATTTTTGATTCTTTCATATGAAGATATCTCACGTCATACGCAAAGGCTCTTCCGTTTAACCAATAAACTCCTTTGCCTTGTTATATCAATCTATCCAACAACTACCGAAGTAGCAGAGTTTAGATTTGCAATCAATCAATATAGAATCAAACAAGAAACTATAAGGTGATGTCGATCTTACACAACTAATCAATCGAATAAATCCAATTCTATTTGGATCCCAGCCGATCAAGGTTTTTGCACACCCAAAGATATAGAAACCAAATAAGAAATCTTCTTTGTCTTCAAATCTTCTTTAATCTTCAATAAACACATGCACAACACCATTTGAATCTCTTGTGATCAATCACACACAGAACGGAGTCTGTTAACAATGGATTATCACAAGATGTCTTTAGATCTACAGACAATTTTATAGATCACGTCGACACTTCGATCTAGTTTGAGTGAATCTTATATCGAAGAGAAGATTCTCAAGAATAAACAAACTAGGTGCAATCAAAGTTCAACAACCATTAGTCAATGAAATCAATCGAAAACTAAAATAAACCGCAATTATCTAGTTTCCCACCAATGATACTCTTAGAGCTTCTTGATCCAAGAGAAGTCTTTAAACGAGCGGTCGTAAGAGATTTCGCCTAATTAGGGTACTTCCCTCTCCGGATAGACGGCTCCACCAGAAACAACAAAAACATGAAGTTTGCCTGGCTCTTAGGATAATTTGCTAGAGATGAAAACTTGGGTATTTATAGACCAAGGATATTTGGACACCAAGGAATTTCCAAAACCGAATATTCTCAAGATATGGAATAAATGCCCAAATCGGTTTTCATAATTCCTGGAAATGCTTAGTCCAATATTTTCCAAAATCTCTCAATAGAAAATCTCCAATTAATAAATGCAAATTACCAATTTTTATTTTCTAGAGATATGCATTTAATTGCTGGTAATTAAAGCATATAAAACTAACAATCTTAATTAAAATATTCTTAATCTATTTCGGACCGGGATCTCCTTAAGTTATTAAGGAATATCCTTGAACAAAAGATAAGAGTTACTGTTCATGTTCAAAGTATGTCGACATATTTTCTTTGCAAATCCTCTTTCATATTTACAATCTTGGAATCGATTATACAACACTTCCAAACGATTTTAGAATCAATTCACTAATCATGGTGTTGATGGTGGTTTTTATCTCAGGGTTGAAATCGTAAAACCTTGCATCTTATGTGACGTCACTCTGTAAGGAAACGGTGCCGTGAGTGCTAACCTCTCCACCGCATATTTATTGAGCCGTTCAATATACTTACATGAAATTTATCCAGATCGCGAATGTAGCAACCATCCCGCATGTTACTCAGAAATTTCGGCGCCTCGCCTATATTCACTTAATATAAGTTCATTTGAATGCCTTCTATGCTATGTTCTCCCATTGAACCCTTAATGTTGATATGGCATGACGATTTGTGTTCGCTCGCAGCAGAGTAGCACGAATTTCCAAGTATCAAGGATAAGGTCTTTGCATAAGGTATTCAATCAGAAAAAACATGCTGCTCTCTGGCAATGAACTCTATGTCAACACATAGAATTCAATCAATTGACCTGACTAACTTGCAGAAGTTAGGGTTTTTGCGCCTCGCGCAGTATATTAGACCTTGCTTGTCGAAATTAAACCTAGGAAAACTAGGTAATTAATCCGCCATGGATTAGCAGGTGCAAAGCCTTGCTCAGAATCAGAAAACAGGGAGTCGCAGCTGCAAAGGGAGGCGTGGCCATTCCTTAGGCCAACTGGCGCCACTTGCCATTGGCCACGCCTTCCTAAACCGGCCCTATTTCTCTCGACCATTCGTGTCGCCTCAAATTAGCCACGTGCACATAAGTTGTAGCTGGGCCCATACTCGCCAGCCCCACTTCCCATCGACCAATCAGGTCGCTCTAAAGCCGCCACACTCTCACCAGAAGTGTAGCCACGCCTTATGTTTGGCCGTCCCTTTCCTCGCCAATCAAGTCGCTCCAAACTTGCCACCATACATTAAAGGCCAAACGCACCTGCCGCGCCACCATACTAATCGGCAAGCCAAACGCGCTTACCACAACAATATATTGATCGGCATGCCAACATGCCACTCTGCCGCGGTAGCATGCCACTTTAGCCTTGGCCACGTCGCCGATCCATAATTCTTACCACGACGCCAAATCCTAGCCTTGGCCACGTCGCCAAGCCCTAATTCTTACCACAACGCCAAATCCTAGCCTTGAACACGCCGCCAAGCCCTAATTCTTACCACGACGCCAAATCCCAGCCTTGGCCACGCCGCCAAGCCCTAATTCTTACCACGGCGCCAAAACCTAGCCTTGGCCACGCCGCCAAGCCCTAATTCTTACCACGGCGCCAAAACCTAGCCTTGGCCACGCCGCCAAGCCCTAATTCTTACCACGGCGCCAAAACCTAGACTTGGCCACGCCGCCAAGCCCTAACTCTTACCACGTCGCCAAATCCTAGCCTTGGCCATGCCGCCAAGCCCTAATTCTTACCACGATGCCAAATCCTATCCTTGGCCACGCCGCCAAGCCCTAATTCTTACCACGGCACCAAATCCTAGCCTTGGCCATGCCGCCAAGCCCTAATTTTGGCCACGGATCCAAACCTTAGCTTTGGCCATGCTACAATGACACAGGCATGGCCATGCGACGGCTACTGGCATGCCGCTATGCCACGCCACTAGCATGTCGCTATGCCACAGCTACTAGCATGCTGCTATGCCGTGGCTACACCATTAGCATGCCATTATGCCATGGCTACGCCACTGGCATGCCACTAGCATGCCGCTATGACATGGCTCCACCAGGCGCTACTATGCCAATGGCGCCACTTCGCTATACAACAAGATGCGGTCATAATCAATGACCACTCTTCCTCATGAGATGCAATCTGAGCCATCCAAGTTCACCACTGAACTGACGGACTTGCGGCAAGTCCCAGGCAACCCGCTACGCCAGGCGCCACCATGCTAATGGCGCCACTTTGTTACACAACAAAGATGTGGCCATAATCAACGGCTACCCTTCCTCATGAGATATAATCTCAGCCATTCAAGTTCGCCACCAAATTAACGGACTTGTAGCAAGTTTTAGGCGACCGACGAAGGCAAGCCTAATAGCTATTTTCCTCTGGCAAAGTCTCTTGACTTTGACTTGCCACACATAGCAACCTGTTACACGTTTTCACGAAAATACTCGAGACATAAAACATGTCACAAACTAGGGGATACTCATCAGGGTATTAGTCTGGTGGTTTACAGCGTGCGGCGTGCAATGCGCCCGTTACAAGAAAGTGTCATGAAGTAGGACAATTAGTGGTGGTGAAAAGTAACGGTTTAAACAATTCATTTCCTTCATCATGGAAGCGTAATGACTAACGGTTACACGAATTCACTTCCCTCATCATGGAAGCATAACGTCTGACGGTTACACGTTACTTTATTCTTCCACCACTCAATCGTTTCCACTTCCTACGAGACCATGGTACGTTTCAATATGACTTGTATAAATAGGCTTCACCTATTTTCACCAAAGAACAAGTTTTGGTCTAAGAATAATACAAGATCTAGAAATCACCTGGTAGCTTTTCATTCTGCTAACCAGTTCTACTTCCGATACAAGCCATAAACAAACCACACCTTCAGAATCAACGATTCTGGTCTCAACACTCTCTTCGCTTCCCTCCCTAAGACCAACCCTTCTCCTTCACTTTGTGACCGAAGCAAGCCTGGAACGGCCATTTCTTGGTTTAGGCCAGGATTGTACAGATTGATCTCTCGAATCAAAAGTACTCCCTGCAGTGCATTGTTTAGGGTTTAGATTCGTTTCTCACCCACACACCCGAAATTACCAAAATCAGCATAAACCGTTTTCACCCACAAACACATGGGTTCACATTTCTACCAAACACAAGGATCGGTTCCACCTCAATATGGTTTGCCAGGACCGGTTACATCAGTTACTAGGATCGGTTATGTCAATTACCAGGACTGGTTACTATATACTCATGGTATTACTTGTGATTGGTTACACAAGTCACTAGGATCGGCTACACCAATTACCAGGATCGGTTACACCAATTACTAGGATCGGTTACACCAATTACAAATATCGATCATACCATCTCATGTGATTACTTAGGATCGGTTACATTAAAATAAGTCATACCAAATCATAAGTCAAGCACTGTGATTAATTATACCAAGATACATAACAAGTTATGATCTGTTCCACTAACTCACACATATTGGTAATCCAAAGATATGCAATGAATAACAATACCAATAAGCCTAGCGATTTCCCTTTAGATTCATAAAACAAGTTCATGAACATACTTCCTTTAATAAAATGTAAACATTGTTTCCTAGGATGAAATCTTCACCTTTACCCATACACATAATCACATTAACATTCATACGATTATGTCGATCACATATATACGAAGTTCAAAAGATAAGCGTTATAGTTCGTATCCTAATTCCTTAACACTGTGATCATGTGATCATGTCTTACTACTAGAGTATAATCATTCACATCTTCGCAGTTATGTTTTAAATATAGCTAGCACGACTTGAAAGATACGTTAGGAAAGAAACAGTTCAAGTCAATATTACTAACCTGAAGAGGAAGGATGATGTCATCGTCGTAGCTTGTTACTTATTCACATTCTTCAGGTCTTCGAGTAATACTTGTATGTCTCATAATCCTAGAATTTCTAGTCTAACCTATACGAAGTTGTATCTAGTATATAATCAAGCGATTCTTAGATGAGTTTTGATTCACTAAAATATGACAACCAAACTTGACATACCAACGCTTGGTGGGTTCAACCGAGCTATGCTCTAACACATCATGAACAACCCATACTGAAAAGACGAGGGTACCAAAATACACCACAATCTTTTTATCTCAACATATAAGTTATCTACCGAATGTGATCGTCTATGGACAAAGTCGAGACAATACAATAATTCGGTTCACACTTTGTGTGATCGTCTATGGATACAAGATCGAGACAATACAACAACATGATCACTTGTGTGATTGATTATGGATACAAGATCGAGACGATACGACAACAAAGTGTGTACTTGATAATAGGTTCGGTAATAACCGAAACTCTATAAGATCACTATAAAGTATTGCAGAGTTAACGTACAAGTGCAAAGTAGTTTAAATTATATAAACAAATATAATTGCGGAATAGTAAAGTAAATGGCACATCAAAATTTTGTTAACGAGGAAACTGCAAAGGCATAAAAACCCCGGGACCTAGTTCGATTTTGAATACTCTCGAAATTAAGCCGATATACAAAATCCAAACCAACTTCGTATAGTTGAGACCAAGAAAACTACCCCTAGCTACTTAGTTCCCTCGCATCCCCGCGCCTTCGACTTTGAGAGTCACGCACGTGAATAGCAATTCCTTTGGATCGTATTCCAAATAATAAAGGAATAATTTGTTTGGTAACCACTCTAATCAATCTTGCTAAAGATTATAATGAGTTGTTGACAAAGGCTCTTATATTTAATCTAATAAAATCCTTTGTCCTGTTAGATCAATCAGATTGTAACTACCGAAATAGTCAAGTATAGATTCATACTCAATCAATATAGATCTCAAAGATAAATATAGAGAATGCCGATCTCACACAACTAATCAATCGATCTATCAAAGATAAACCGATTCTAGCCGGATCCTGACGATTAAGGTTTGTGCACTAAATCCACAAGATACGAAAAACTAATAAGAATTTTTCTTCGTCTTAAAATCTTATATTATCTTCAAATACATGCACAACACCACTTGAATCTCTTGTGATCAATAACGCACGTAAAAGAGTTTGTTAATGATGGATTATCACAAGATGTCTTTAGATCTACAAACAGTTCTAAAGATCCCGTCGATAATTTGATCTAGTCTGAGTGAATCTTATATCAGAAGAGAAGATTCTCAAGTACAAACAAACTAGGTGCAATCAAAGTTTCAACAACCGTTAGTCAATCAAATCAAGTCAAAAAAAATAATAACACTGCAATTATCTAGTTTCCCATCAACGGTACTCATAGAGCTTCTTGATCCCACGTGTCTTGAAATGAGCGTCGTAAGAGATTTCACCTAATTATTCCTCTCCGATTAAACTGCTTCACCGTAAACAACAAGTAATGAAGTTTGCCTAGTTCTAAGGATAGTTTGATATAAATACAAACTTAGGTATTTATAGACGAAGAATGTTTGGACACCAAGGAATTTCCAAAACCAAAAATATTCTCAAGATTTGCAATGAAGGGGAAATTCGGTTTTCCTAATTCCAATAAATTTTTGTCAAATATTTATGAAATCTCTTAATAGAAAATCTCCAATTATTAAATGCACATTACTAAATTTTAATCTCTAGAGCTATGCATTAATTGCTGGTAATATTAAAACATAATTTCGGTTTTCCTAATATTATTGATTTATTTCTATTACATGATCACCTTGAGTACTGTGGAATATCTTTGAACAATAAATGATAAGAGTTACTGCTCTTATTCAAAGTATATTGACATCTTTACACTGTAAATCCTTATTTCATGTTCACATGGATTTGCTTCTTGGAATCAGTGATCTACCACACTTACAAACAAGTTTAAAATTGGTTGCTAGTATTCCAAGACTACTATGTGATCGATCATACCAAGTCACAATGGTTAGTTGTGATAGGTATTACCAAGTCACATACATGGGTTCAGATTGGTTATACCAATCACTAGGATCGGTTATACCAATCACTAGGATCGGTTATATCTAAATATAGTACCTACTTGTGATCGGTCACACCAGCACAAAGATCGGTTCAATCTACAAATGGTATCTACTTGTGATTGGTCACACCAATCCACTAGGATCTGTTACACCAATTACAAGGATCGATCACACAAACTCTTATGATCGGTCACACCAATTACTAGGGTTGGTCATACCATCTCAAGGTGATTACTTAGGATCAGCTTACACCAATTACCAAGGTCGGTCATACCATCTCAAGGTGATTACTTAGGATCGCTTACACCAATTACCAAGACCGGTCATACCAAATCATAAGTATAGGTATTGTGATCGGTTATACCAAGATACATAATCCGAGTTGAGATCGGTTCTACCAACTCACACATATTGGTCATCCAAAGAATATGGAATGAATAACCGGACCAATATACCTATTAATTTCCCTTTCGGTTTACTTAAACAAGTTCATAAACGTAAAAAAAGTGTAAATCATTGTTTCCTAAGATGAAATCTTCACCATATACCCAATACACATAATCATAAAACTATATACAAGATTATGTCGATGTCATAGCTACGAAGTTCAAAAGATAAGCATTATACTTCGTAGTCTAATGCCTTGATACTATGATCATACTATTATAATCATGTCACATTACTAGAGTAATATATACACTATGTACAATATATACACTTTCTTATGTTATGTTTTCAATATAGCACGACTTGAAAGATACGTTAGGAATGAAACAAGTTCAAGTCAATATTACTAACCTCAAGTGGAAGGATGAACTTTAAGA
Source organism: Papaver armeniacum (assembly GCA_023531295.1). Classification (NCBI taxonomy): domain Eukaryota; kingdom Viridiplantae; phylum Streptophyta; class Magnoliopsida; order Ranunculales; family Papaveraceae; genus Papaver; species Papaver armeniacum. The sequence goes on along the minus strand of JAJJWW010009636.1, from coordinate 95,494 downwards.
CTAAGTCCTATGGGCTAGATTAGCAGCTAAGTGTTGTAATTCAAAACAAAAGTGTGGCCTAAAAGTTAACACTAGTTTTCTCTCCTAGCATGTGCTCGCAGGTGAAGTAGCAACGAGATTGAAGCGCTGGACGGTTTTCGCCACAGAAATCACCTTTACGCTGAATGGTTCAGCGCTCACAAAAATCACAAAATTTGATCTGACGGCTGAAATTGGTTGCATCAACCAAACAAATACTGGGCGGTGGTCCCAATGATGTGGTCGCTAATCTAGCGGCTAGATTAGCACTCTCATAGGACTAAGGAAGTAATCCTGGCTGACATGGACCGTTAATCTAGCTACTATATTAGCACCCATAGGCCGTCAGATCCAAGGCCAAGGCCATTTGAGCAAGAATAAGTGGATTTACCATAAAAGAGTGTGACACTGCCCTTGCTCTTACTAACGGACTTTGTTGACTTTTTAATAATGGACTCTGTAATTTAAACTTCTTACTTCTATTTGTCCACAGTGTTGATATTGATCGGTTGTCAGCCGACACAAATATAAATTACACTTTCTTACTACTCAAAATATAAATATAGCAAGGGCAAGAAAGGATCGATCCCACAGAGAGGTCTAGGTTGTCAAATTGTTTCGGTTCCCTATAAATAACACCGGTAGTTTTGTGATTTTTATATAATAAACTAAATAAAAGCAAATAAAGAAATAAGCAAACAAATCAAATCGAGGATAAGAAGATATTGGTCATGGATTTCGTTTTCATTCACAAACATGTTTTCACACAATAACTAGAATTGATATTTTAATCTCAACTTTTATCAAAGGCCCTAGAATATCTTGATCGCAAGAATATCCCGCTAATCTCCTCTTGTCATCAACAAACACATTAAAAGATGCGAATATGAATTCTACCTAAAGGAACAACCTAACGTGTAAAAGCACTAATCAAGTTTAATTCCCTAGATGCATTAAGTTCTATGAAATCAGGCCAATCAAAGCAATCGAACGTGGAAAGCGCACTAATCCGATTTAACAAAGGTTATGGTTCACATATGATCATAAGAATATATCACTACAAACTATAATCATATTTATGCTACTTGCAATCCGGAATTATCACTTTTGCGTATAATAACCCTAATCTAGCAATAAAGATGAAAGCAAACTCAATCGATTCGCGACTGACTAACAAGCATTCAAATCATGTAACAATATTAATGGTGAATCATAAACGATAATATGAGAGAAAACTAATTTATTGAATTAAAACCCATATTTGGAAATCCAACTTATTCCATAACCAATAATAAAACTCTAGCTCATATTCATGGAGTTCATAACAAGAAGAAAGAGAAAAGACTTCATGGTTTCTAAACCCTAGAACAAAGTAGGAGTCTCCCTAATGGAGATATCTCTAGGTTTGAGAAAGACTTTTCTATTTATATGCTTCTCCCAAAAGGATACTCTTTCCAAAAGTAGGTCAAGTCTTCTCAAAACCCAACTCCAATTTGTCCACCAAGTCCATGTGTGAGAAATACCCATGTGAAATTATGTCCAAAATTGCCGCCGAAAACCGGGATTGTGGCCGGAAATCGGCCGGAAGTTGGCCGGAAAATATATCTCAAGTGGTCGGCAAAGTCCACCCTGCCACCGGTCAACGGGTCAAATCGGTCGGGTCAATTCGGTCAACTCAGTCCAGATCACTGAGTCAAACTGGGTCAAGGCTCAGCTGAGTCAGGTGGCTAATCGACTGAATCGTGGTCTAAGTCGGGCCTAATTCACTTCACCCAATGCTATTTGCACCGACTCCGGACTATTGCATGAGCCATAACATCTCGTGTTGCACCATTGTGGTGCATCACAACTCCACTTCACCATCTTGGATGTTCCATCTCTACAACACAATCCCAACTCCAACTGCAGCCATCCGAGCCATAAACCACCTCGCAGCTTCCCCCGTAATACCATTACTATTTCAAATCCACGCCGTGTATTTTCTCTGCTTTCGCTCCTCAGCCAAGAAGACCGCATCTTGTAACACAAAGACAACCAATCACTCTTCTGTCAAATTACAAAGCCGACTCGAACTCATTTCATCTACCACATTCAAACCTCCATAATCTCCTTTCTCTTCACCCATGAAACCCTTCCATCACCGCACAACATCAACTAGTCATTGCAATAACTCCATCTCGACTCCGGCTTTAGCCGCATTCCCTGAGTAAACCAACAACACCAATCATCAATACCAGCTCATGCCATACACTTTAGTGCCTGAATTCTTCAATTGCAGCTGCACACTACTCCGTGCTAATCACCTCTAGCCCCCGAATCTTCTCTCGCAACAGTCACCAACTTGGCTCATCTTTGTACCTTGTCACCAATGAGCTCTTAACCCTTCTCGATCCACCCAAGATTAACACTGCAGCCTTCAATTCCTTTGTCAGCCTGCCCACCGCAAACCAACTCCCAAAGATCTCGAGTTCAATTCGCTCCATAATCAACAAACTCCTTAAGCACAACCAAGCAAAGAACATTTCACCATCTTCACAGCCATTGCCTGTAGTTCATAGCATTGCATCCAACTCTCCCCTGCAACAACAACTTCACTCGATGCCTGCACAAGCAATACTTTGTCTTCCCTGGCTCAACCTGCAATAATTCACTACGGCAACAGCTGCAACTTCTCAGTCCAATACCCTTTTGCCTCGAGCCATGACTAGCCGAAGCAGCAAGACTAATGCTCGCAAACCTATTAGCTCAAGCCCGTCATCCATTTGCCTCATGTCTCACTCACACACAAAGAAGAATAACACTTCATTGCGTATGCAATCCCATCTCAAACTCGACCATCACTTCAATCAATGCAATTCATATCACCACTTCCCAGCTCTCTATGTATTCACCTACGACTTTCAATTTCACCACCGCACTATCACAAAGCTTTACCCTCTCATCCGACAACACCACCGTAAAATCCAAATAAAACCCATCTTCTATTTCATCTTTTCTTCTTCGATCTCAAATTCTTCCACCCTATTAACCAATCGATATCAAAGAACCCTAACTTCTTCAAATCGAGTGTCAATTCTTCACTTCTTACCGCAAATCTGCTTCAAACCTATGTCCTTGAATCCTCTCAAATCGGCTTCAATTCAATCCGTAACAAACCCTCACTAAACCCGAATTTCCCTATTAAAAAGCCAGCCAGAAATCGATGGCATCAAAAGCTTCGAGTTCTTCTCTTTTCTCGACTTCAACCCCATCTCATTCTCGGCATCAACTTCAACTCTCAAACTCAAATTCCTCACAACCAATTAATCCTCCCCCCGTAACTCAACGATACCAACCACCACGAACCCATATCGATCTTGGTTTTCCCTACAGAAGAACTCTTGTTAGCAAGCCGCAATCATCGTTTTCTCTCAATTTCTCGTTCAGAGAATGAAATGAATGAGAGAAAACTCTCGATTGAATTCCTTCCATGGTCAAGTGCTCGTTCTTTCTCTATGTTTTAGAGACAAATAATTGAGAATTGATTTTCTCTAACTTTTAAGTCGTGTAGGAAAAATGCAGGTTGATAAGGCCACCTTGGTGAAACAGATAAGGGGTACCCATCTGGCAGCCCCCTTAACCTTAGCTCTCCTGTCCGTAGTGCTCCTCCAACAGAGTTGCCTCTAACCTTGACTGGGCTCCGCTAGTGTTCGCCCGAAATGACAATTTTGCCCTTTGGCTCAATTTGGGTGATTTCCACTTCTTTTCCTCCGTGCGACTCCGCAGTACCTAATAACTCAAAACACACGTAAAGTACATAATTCACAAGAAAAATAGCAAAGAAAGCATAAATACTAGATATGAAATTAGGTATTTTAGACACCTATCAGATTCCCCCACACTTAGACTTTGCTAGTCCTCGAGCAAATCAAACAAAATAAAAATAAAAATACAACAACTCCGTGACGTCGAGGCTACGGTTACTTTTAACATAAATAACAAGCCTTTAAACCCCTAGGTGTCCCTAGTGGACGAGTTATAGTCTCGTGAGGGTTTACTAGAGATATACCCACAAAACCTATTTTACCAACTTACTAGTTCTCCGTAATGATAGTATCCAACGCGCTAAGAAGACATAGAGATTCTGCACACTAGTCATAAGAAGTTAGACGCATAAATGAACACAATCTCATTCTTAAAAGTTGAGAGAGAAATAACCATCCCTTCTCGACTAAAATTCGGGTTCGGAGTGATCAAAAGTCTCGACTCGCCTCACAAGAAAGGGTTTTATGATATTGCTCTCAATAATAAACAACTTTTATGGGTCACACATGTGTCCAGGTTGGAATGAAGAGAGAATCCTGCGACACATTGAATGGTAGGAAGGCAAAACCCTCCGAAATATTTTGGAAACCCACATCTTTTATATATTTTTGAAAACCCATTTTTCTGACGATCTCTTCGAAAGGAAATCAACCATTTAACGAAGGTGGGAATATGCTTACTTACTCGTTATCCGTTCGACGTGCGCCTAGCACCACTCTCACAAAGATTCATAGAAACATCTTCTTCATCTTCGTCTTCAACTCTTGATGATAACTCTTGAACTTCGAGAATCTTGACAATATGATTCTTTCCTCTAATTCCTTGTCGCTTGAAACTTCATTATAGATATTCCTTCTTTCCGTTGGCTTTATTGAAAGAATACAAAACTAAAAACGAACTATACAAACCCAAAATTTAATTATTATTTTTTTTCAATTTTTTTTTTCTCTTTTTTTTTTCTTCTTTTTTTTTAATTTTCGTTTTTTTTTTTTTTTTTTTTAATATTTTTTTTTTGAAATAAGAAATAAAACAAATACAAAATAAAAATAAAACAAAATAACAAACCTAAAAATTTTCTCTTGTCTTTTTTTCTTTTTTCTTTTTTTTTTCTATTTTTTTTTAAGACAAGAGAAAGTAAAATACAAATAAAATAAAAACGTAAGTACAAAGGCCATGGTGTAAGTACTTTACCGCTTGATTCTTCACAACTTATATGTCTTGATATCATAAACTTCTCGAACTCTCATCCTTGATAATTTTCACTCTTTTTTGTATTGTTGCTTATAAACCTCAAACGTGTTCAACTTTCCTTCAAATTTGTGATGCTCCTCTTGTTGATGATGATGGTGTTTCTATGGACCTGTTGGTGTAGAGAGAGATAAGGTGGATGGTGCTAACTGCGAACAAGATTACAAGTGGTATGTAAGTTAGCAATTCAATGTCACCATCATGATTGATAAAAATAGCACTCAAGAGATCAAAATAGTGCTTCTATGGTGGGAAATTGGACAACTCACCATTCTGCCTCTAATTTACGTATGGTGACACACTCTAAAAGCACAATTTAGACAGTACAAAGAATTGAAGGTTGGTGCCTCACATTATGTAACATGGGTAGTCTCCACTATAGGGGATCACTACTCTAATACGAATTCAGTCTGCACCTTATTTGCCACTGGCATGGTTAAATCCAACTTTAACTCTCATACAATTAAGAAACCCGATCATGTTCTCTCATCATCTCTAAGTTCAGCCACTCTTATGAGATTCTCGATGTAATCTTAGCGACATGTATACTATGTGACTCTAAACTAACTACAAGTTGGAGTTTTCTTATTCACTATTTACAAAAAAAAGTTGAAAATTTTGACTCAAAAAGGCTAAAAACTCTATATGCAAAAGACTCCCCCACACTTAAACTTCACATTGTCCTCAATGTGTAAACCGAAAATTCTGAATTCTCGACGTAACGGCAGATAAAACGCAAAAACTGTACAAATTGGTAAGGAATTTGGAAAACTCCATTTCACAAAAGTTGTTCATCTACGTGTTTTCTACAAAGTGTCAAAAGGGCACAGTGTTTCGATAAACGGTCTGACAGTTATGGTCTCTGGACTGAACTACGTGCAGTCTGAATTTTTCTCGACGAAAAGGTATTCGTCCTAATTCTCTTCTAAGATAGATTCGGACGCAATGAAATTAAACATGGGGATGCAAATATGATATGAAACTATAAAAATAAATAAATACAAGGGTTTAAGATACAAAACCTATGGGTTGCCTCCCATTTAGCGATTGGTTTAAAGTCGTCAGCCCGACTCTTTTGTTATCGTCCATATACCAACAATCTGAAAAGTTGAGGATCCTTCCATAGAACCTGTTTTGCAAACACTAGATTCACACAAATATTAGTAATATAAAACAAAAGTAAAGCTATGAACCGATAAAAGCTTCCCCCACACTTATTCTTGTCCACACTTGGAAGTGTATAAAGAATATAGAAGTCGGGTACTTCCACGGTTTCTTGTTCCATAACCTGCATAGTATGAGAATCAAGTATCTCTAATGGCGGAAAACGAAAACAAAGTCATTCAACAATATTCTCAAGCACATACATTCAAACCAAAAGAGGTAAAGGAGAAGAAACAATAGGAAAAGGGTTAGATAAACCTTGCACAATCTCTTGTATTACGGAATCCTCTTCATCCTTGAAAAACTCAAGTGAGTTAGTCACCTCTTTTATATCATGGTCCTCTATCAAACCTTGCAACCATTCTTCGTCCGTTTCGCTTTAACCAAAGTCCCAACATAAACATCATCATTACAATCATTTGCAAGCTCAATTGGGTCTTCCACAATATTGGTCAAACCGGTCTCATTCTCAACACACTCCTTTTGTTGTAAGGCTCATACTCTTTTGCAGATCCAAATTTTATTATAAGAAACTTTTTTTAGAACACTCGAAAATGCATCATCCTCAAGCTCCACCCTTTGAATAGGCTCTTGATCATTATGATCAATGCTTGAGTAATCTACACAAGTGTCGACATATTCCTCTTCGTCTTCATCTTGATCCCAAAAAGACTCCATTGTACACTCCTCGGGGATGTCACCATGAGTTGTTTCAAGCAATGTATCATAATCACCGTCACTATCATAGTTAACATAAGATTGGTTCTCGCTGAATTTAGTGTTGCTAATCTCTAACTCATCCTTTTGAATAGGTGAATGATCATTATTACGATCAAGAGTTGAGTTAACTACACAATTATCAACGAAAGTGCCCAAGGATTCGCCTTTTTCAACATTAGCATCAATCAAATATTCATCACAAACCATATGCACATAAGAATTATCCATATCTTCCTTGTATTGATCAATGCCTCTTCGCAAGCTAATCATACCTTCACGAAGTTCTTGGAGTTGCTCGTTTGTAGTCTCTTTAGCTTTTTTAAATTCCTCTTGGAAAAAGTTGGAAACTTGATCTATAAAGTTAGAGACTTTTTGTTCACGAGCATAAGAATCCTCCCATTCTTGTGGTTGTTCCCCGCCATAAAGTTGTTGAGGAAAACCATAAGTTTCCATGGAATATTGGTCATAACCAATGAATTGGTTTTGATTATACCCATGGAATTGGTTGTTGTCGTATTGTTGAGGTTGTTAAAAACCGTATCCATCCATGTAGTATGCTCCTTCCATGAGAAACAAGCACCTGAAATAAAATTCTCAAACCAAGGTTAAAACCCATAAAATAAGGAAAAAAAAACAAAAAAACAAAAACTAAAAACAAAAATAAGAAACCAAAAACAATTGACAACCGCTGCCTCCCCGGCAACGGCGCCAAAATTTGATCGCGGTCGTAAGCGTCAAAAATAAATTTTACACTTTCTTACTACTCAAAATATAAATATAGCAAGGGCAAGAAAGGATCGATCCCACAGAGAGGTCTAGGTTGTCAAATTGTTTCGGTTCCCTATAAATAACACCGGTAGTTTTGTGATTTTTATATAATAAACTAAATAAAAGCAAATAAAGAAATAAGCAAACAAATCAAATCGAGGATAAGAAGATATTGGTCATGGATTTCGTTTTCATTCACAAACATGTTTTCACACAATAACTAGAATTGATATTTTAATCTCAACTTTTATCAAAGGCCCTAGAATATCTTGATCGCAAGAATATCCCGCTAATCTCCTCTTGTCATCAACAAACACATTAAAAGATGCGAATATGAATTCTACCTAAAGGAACAACCTAACGTGTAAAAGCACTAATCAAGTTTAATTCCCTAGATGCATTAAGTTCTATGAAATCAGGCCAATCAAAGCAATCGAACGTGGAAAGCGCACTAATCCGATTTAACAAAGGTTATGGTTCACATATGATCATAAGAATATATCACTACAAACTATAATCATATTTATGCTACTTGCAATCCGGGAATTATCACTTTTACGTATAATAACCCTAATCTAGCAATAAAGATGAAAGCAAACTCAATCGATTCGCGACTCGACTAACAAGCATTCAAATCATGTAACAATATTAATGGTGAATCATAAACGATAATATGAGAGAAAACTAATTTATTGAATTAAAACCCATATTTGGAAATCCAACTTATTCCATAACCAATAATAAAACTCTAGCTCATATTCATGGAGTTCATAACAAGAAGAAAGAGAAAAGACTTCATGGTTTCTAAACCCTAGAACAAAGTAGGAGTCTCCTAATGGAGATATCTCTAGGTTTGAGAAAGACTTTTCTATTTATATGCTTCTCCCAAAAGGATACTCTTTCCAAAAGTAGGTCAAGTCTTCTCAAAACCCAACTCCAATTTGTCCACCAAGTCCATGTGTGAGAAATACCCATGTGAAATTATGTCCAAAATTGTCACGGAAAATCGATTGTGGGTTTAAATCGCCTGTTGGCCGGAAAATATATCTCAAGTGGCGGCAAAGTCCACCCCTACCACCGGCCAACGGGTCAAATCGGTCGGGTCAATTCGGTCAACTCAGTCCAGATCACTGAGTCAAACTGGGTCAAGGCTCGCTGAGTCAGGTGGCTAATCAGACCTGAATCAGGGTCTAAGTCAGTCTTGTAGGATCATAATATCGCAACGTGCAGGGCTCGCGGGATTAATAAACAGTGACGTCGCGAGGCAGTCGCAGACAGCTAAAATAAATGACGCGATGAATAACGACACACAAAACAAAGATAAAGACATGGAACCTCGGCGAGGGTTAAGAAGTGTCGCGAGAATAAATGTTTGTACATCTCGCGACACTTCGAGGAACATTTCCGAAATAAAAGGATAGATTAGCTGTCATCCACTATGTATCGCCCTATATAAAGGGTTGAGTGAGTCTGTTGTAGAGGGAGATCTTTTTGGAATTGTTGGGCAAGTCATTAGGAGAGAGAAAGTTAAGAGTGTTTTACTTGCTAAGTGTAATCCTACTTTTCCTGTGTAGACAACTCATGAAATTAATCAATAAACATTCTCAATTATACAACTTTCAATGGACTAATTAACCAAAATATAGTGAGGGGTGTAGTGTGGGAAAACCTGCTACTACATATGCGCTAGAAACAGGGACGAGCAAAGGATTGACGAAGAAATTGGAAAGAATTTAGATTAACAGAGAAGAGATTCTGGAAAAGATACTCAAGAATTCATTGAAAAAGAAAGATGGCTAGAAGAAGAAATGTACAAGGGCAACCAACGATTGTAAGAAGAAGTGGGAGACTTGGCTGGAGAAAGGAGGAATGAAACAGAGAATCATCAAGGATGAATATGAGAAATGATGGAGAAGGTCAAAACCAGCCACCAATCTCCCCAAAGAGCAAACGCTACCGTGGATTATGATAGAGTAAGTGTGCATACTTGGAGATCTCGATTCAAGACGAGAGAGAAGAGGAGCAAGAAATGGTGAACAATGGACAAGGAGAGCAAGGGATGAATGGAGAAATGAATCCAGAAACGAAGAAATGGCAAAGTTAGAAAGATTGAGACAAACAATACACGAAGAGAGACGATTAGAAGCAGAGGAGCGAGCAAACTTGACAAGACAAAATCATGAACCGAGGATGGAAAATATGAGGTTGCAAAGAAGGAGATCTAGAAGTAGCGTGAGATCAAGTTCTAGATCGAACAGAGAAGAAAGAAGGAGAGTTTTACCAACAGAAAGTGCCGAGGAAGAAACACAAAATCCGAATACAGAGCATGGCGAGAGAACTGGGAAATAGAAGATCGTCATATTCTCAAATTTCAAAATCTTCAAAATGAGCGAAATAGGGAAAATCAAGAAAACATGCAACTCCAAGGGCCGAATGATCCAAATTCTTTGAAGGAAGAATAATTCTACACGGGAGAGAAGAATTGAGAAGAAACCGAGAGATCGAGGATGACATTGAGAGACACTACATTGAACAAGCGCGACTAGCTCACGAAAGAGAAAGAATAAGAGCAGAAATGGAAAATCAAGAGATGGAAGAAGCAATCCTACAATAACCATGACAACCGCGAGAGAAGGAGGGAATAAAACCGTACCAATAGAAATATTAACGAACAAGTATGAGAGGGTGCAGATGATGAGAGCTGAGAGGCAACCAAGAAGAGAGAACAACCGATATAATGGCGTGCGAATTAACGAAAGAGACGAAGAAGAGCGTCGCGAGGAGAGAAGAGGAGAAAATAATGAGCAGAAGGTCAAAATAGGCACGAGCGAAGAAGGAGAGAAGCAGAGCTAAAAAGACCAAGAGAAACAAATTCCGAGGCAAATGAACAAATCTTAAGAGAACTAGCTGAAATGAGAGGATTACTGAATAATAGAAGGGAAGGAGGAAGGAGACAACTGGACGAAGCCATCGCAGAAGCCGCGAAGAATCCCTTCACGCTAGAAGTACAGATGGGAGGAATACCTCCTAAATGCAATCTACCTGCATTAACCAACATCTTTGATGGAACAACTTGTGCGATACAACATATTAAGGCTTACATGAGATGTATGTTACAATGGGAGAATCATGATGCCATATTGTGCAAATATTTCGCGTCAAGCTTAATAGGAGAAGCACTAAAATGGTTTGAAGGTCTGCCAAGGAACACAATCACATCATTCAATCATTTACAAGCCACATTCCTGGGAGCATACATAAGTAACAACTCTTCGCGACTGTGTATTGAAGATGTATTCGGGTTGAAACAAAGGATTGGCGAGAGCTTAAGACAACTTGACAAGAAGATGGAGGACCATGTGCAAATAAATGGCAGGACGGGTTGAGGAGAGATATCTCATACTCTCATTTGTGAATGCTCTCTTCGCGACTAACTTGTTATACATTCAAATTTTTAGAGTCAAAAATACAATCACGATGGCGAATCATGAGAATTACAGAAGAATATATTGCCTTAGAAGAAAGACAAAATGAAATGAATTCTTATCCAAATCGCGAACACGAGCTCCAACGCCGCGAACGCAAGTTTGTTACCTCAATTCATAAATACAATGGGCGAGCACTTCGCAAGGACAAGGAGCAAGGAGAGCCGATGAGGGACAACAGAAGATAGTAGCTATGGGAAGCCACGATCAAGAAGAGTTTGAACGTGAAAGGAACTACTACAACCGTAACAAAGAATAATAAGATTCAGAGGCTAGATCATGTGCAAGAAACTTATGGTGGACGAAGACAAAATAACCGTGGAGGGCGGAGAGAAGTCATAGAACAAGATGGGAACAGATTAAGATGCCTCCACCGAATGCTAGCGTTGAAAAGATCTGGGAAGCTATACTTGTGATGGAAAATGTACCAAAGACCTTGGAATGTTGGAATGGAACCACCGCCAAAGCGATAGAAGTCATGAGTTTTGTTCTTACCATCGCTTCCATGGGCATCAAACAAACGATTGTAGAAACATAAAGAGAATTATTCTCGTGGATGATTGATCGGGGAAGTCAATCACTTTCTAAAGGGAGAAGAAACAGTCGACATTACCACCACCACCAGAGATGCACACGCAAAGTGTCGGCGAAAGGAAAGGAAACATTTGTGATAGAAGTAGGAACAAAAGCCAAGAATTTGAACTCGCAACTCTATTGTCCACTCCTATCGCACCATCGAAGATTTCCATGACAACGTACTCAGTAGAGTCTTTGCGAGACGCTAATGATAAAGAAATAATGAGTCTCAAGCGAGAACGACGCAGTTAGAAAAGTGGCAATTGAAGACTATTTCTTTCTCCGCAGATGAAGTACCAAAAGGAAGAGAAACACACGATAGCCCGTTGGTTGTGAAACTAGAGATTAACCCGAAACCACCGATGGAGAAGATGATGAGGCGTGCTTGTTGGGCGATCAACCGACTTCTAATCGACACCTAAGTTCGGTGAATATTCTCTTCTACCATACTTACAAGACGATGGGCGGAAAAGATGAGGATTTGATTCCCTCGACTTACAAGATATATGGCTTTAATGGCACCGCAAAACAAACCAAAGGGAGATGTTCACATGAGCATACCTCTACAAGGATTATCAACCGATGTCTTATTCTCGTGTGGTTGATGTGGAATCCCCGTATAATGCACTAATTGGGAGGCCATGGCTTCATGAAATCTTGGGGGGTCGCCTCAACATACCATCAATGCATAAAATTTCCACACCCAAGTGGCATTGGTATCATACAGGGAGATTGGAAGGAGTCGCAACAATGCCATGAGGTCGATATAGAAAACTGCGAAGAAAGAAGTGCCAAAAGAAAGGGTTGGAAGCAACATGTGAGAAATGAACAGAGAAAGGAAAACTGATGGTAGATGCTATAGAAGTGAGGGCTGAACATATACCGCGAGGTGAATGCTTAGAGACAGACCAATATTATAACAATGAAGAAGCAAAAGATATGAAGAACAAAAGGCATAAGAAGTGAATAATCAATAACAAACAGGATGCAAAGTAACAAAATTGAAGTAATGATGTGCGAGAATCTCGCAGCCAAGAGTAAAATGAGAATACGACTAAGAAAGAAAAGTGAAATACAACAAGTGAAATGAATCAAAAGCGAATACTTCGCAAACAAATATCAGCAAATAAGGAAACATGAATGATTGAATGATTTAACAAATATAACTGCGCAAATGAATGGGACGAACCTTTATGGCGTACACCCTAGTTCGCGAATAACATTTCGTAAGAGGCAAATGTAAGACCTAAAGTGCGTCATATAAGGGGGTATCTCTCGCCGTGGTTCGGGGAAGGTTACACCGCTCCCGAAGCCCGAACCATGAAAATTTGGGGCCCATGAAAGCCTATCCTAAGAGGTACCTTGGATTCCCAACTATATATGTAGGTTATACTCGGTTGGGCGACCGAGGGTCTCTTCCTAGGAGTCAGTGTATGCTCAAGGCGCCGAGGTACACGGTTGAGCCGAGTGCCCGGGATGGATGAACCTACCCCCGCCATTCTTGGCAAGTCTTGGCATGCGTTGCACTCGCCAAGAAAACTCCACTTAGGGTGCAGTCTCGTAACCATAAACCCTATAGGTATAAGGGATAAGAGACTGCGAAAACAATCGGTTGTTGTTAAGACCGGATGGGAGGAGCTAGTCTTGTATGGCCGATGTTTCGCCTCCTTGAAGGGGCAACCGGGGGAGATGATAAGGGCGGTGCTCTCCATTAGGGGGTGCCAAAACAGACGCAAATGTCATGAGGCTTTGTTTTCGCAAGGAGACTTAGGCTTGTCATATTTGTGCAATGATCCCATGAGAGGCAATAATACTAACGCGAGGGTAAGGCGAGATCAATGGGTCTTTGCATGAAAGTGTACGGACGTCCTGCGATTTCGTCGCAAGACGGCAATGTCATAGGACTTTATATTCGCAAGGATATCTAGGCCTGTCATATTGTTGCAACCAAAACATCCTCGCAGAGGCAAAAATACTTGAAAAATGATAAGGCAAGATCAATGGGTCTTTACATACAAGTGTAAAGACGTCCCGCGATTTTGTCGCAATGAACTGGCGGGGGAGGACCTCTAATTAGGGAGGTCTGACTTGGAAGACCACACAAAATGATAAGGCAAGGTCAATGGGCCTTTGCATGAAAGTGTAGAGGCGGCCTGCGACCTTGTCGCAGCAAAAAGAGATAGAATTCTCAATTCATAAAGATATCTGCGACCTCGTCGCGGCTATACATTTCAATAACACTAAAATTATTATCCAACAAAATACATGAGGATAACTAACTTCTTCCATCAGAAGATAAATACCAGAGGCAAGTATGGGAATGGAAAAGATGGAATATTGTTATTCATCTTCCGATGAAAGAGTTATACATCAATAAAGATAGCCAATTATATTACAAGGAAGAACTAACAAAAAAGGGGAGTGAAGATTGAATTCATGAAAAAAGAGTTCACTATAACAAAGATACAAAGAATGTACGATATTACACGCAAAAAAAAGAAAACAAAAAGAATTACATCTTGGGTGATTCTTCTTCTTCATCCGATTCATCGCTTTATTATTCTCATCGCTGAATTTTCTTCTTCGCCACACTACTCGAAACTTCAGAGATGTAGATTCTCAGGAACCTTTTCAAGAAGCCAGGGATATGTATGCAGAGGGATGTTCTGGTGTTTACAAACATACTCCATGGCTCCATTGCGAAAACGAACGGCATCATTATTAAAGTTTTTCACTGTCGTTTCAAATTGTTCCTTCAACTTGGAATACTTGTTATTACGGAGGGAGAGACTCTTCGCGAGCTGTTGTTTTTCAGATTCAAGTTCTTCAATTCTTCTTTGAAAATTCCCTTGGCGAGTTGTTCTTTCTCGATTCAAGCTCTCTAATTCTAACCTCAAGCCTCTTCTCGGATCTCTGCAAATAAGTAACAACAAGTTAATAATTTACAAGCAATACTACGTAAGTAAGAAGTAGTAAGGTGTGATAAATAACCTTCTCTATCGATATCATATCTTTAATCAAGGAAGTATGCTCTGCGTGAAGACTAACATCAACACCTAGGTTATTCCCGGCATTATCTAAAACTTTCGCAGCCCGTGCGAATTCATCGTCACTATTTATTACAAGGAGGGAACGAATTTGATCTTCTCGCTCACTAAGCAAGGAATTCTCCGCGAAGCAATTCATCCTGTTCAATTTGTAGTTCAAGGAGAGATTTTTGAAATGTTGCTAATGCCTTTGCACCATTATTAGCAATGCGATTTTTATCATCTATAAGGTCACTAATTTTCTTCCTCAAAATTTTGACTTCTTTATTGGACTCGAGAAACATTCGTTTAAATTGGTTGGCAAGACTTAAACCAGATCTATGTTCAATTTCTAAAAGACGATATTTGGTCCAAGTTCATTTAATGAAAGGGAGTTAATTTTGTTTGATGAACTACTTAAAGAGTTGTTGAGGTGAGCGAGAAGAAGGTTATTATCCATAGGATCAGAAATGTATGGAGAAGAATAGCCTCATCGGAGAGATTATATACATCTCAAAGTAATAAGTTAGGTAGCAATAGGCGACCGATTAAATAAAAAATAGTAAAAGGAAGTAAAATTTTATACCATAAAGTTGCTGATTAGCGCTTTTGAAGAGTGGACACCTTATCCCTTTGAGAGTCAAGTTCGGTGTTTAACTTTGAATTCTCTCATCTTTATCGCGAGAGGACGCAGCTTCAATCTCTAATTCTCGAATCTTCTTGCTCAATTGCGAATTCTTCTTCTCAAGATTGCTGCGTCTTCTCTCAAGATCTGAGGCAACTACAAAAGAAGATCTTCCAACCTATGAAAGAAGATAGAAAAGTCAAGTAATACATATACAACAATATAAAGTCAATGGGGAGATATGATTGTATACATACCAAGGATCCAAGCGCATTCAAGAAGTCGGAGACATAGTTCTAGAGACTCCATTGAAAGAATTATTGCCCTCCAGTAGAGTGGCATTGCACACGTTTGCGAGAGTCCCGCAGAGAGAGGCTAGGGGAGCATCTCCCATTCCTTGGAAAGAGTCAGAGAAGATACTAGACAACTGACCCATAGAAGAACCAGTTAACGGGGTCCCTGTAGCGAGAGAGCGATTTGAATCATGGTCATCCTCATCAGAAGACTCAGAGTTTGAGTTAAGGCGAGAAGAAGATTGAATCTTTCGCTTTTTAGTTAGTGGAGCAGAAGATTTATTTTTGCGAGCGACAGTTTTTCCCTTACTTTTACCCTTCGCGGCTACAGCTTCTTCAACTCCAACCTTCGCATACAGTTAAAAATAAGAAACAGAGGCAACAATATTGTTTTAAATAAGAAGAAAGGAAGTGATTCTTACTTCACTCGTAAGCGATCGGAGCAATGTCAGAGTATCCTCCGACGGATCCTTTTGTACCTTCTTTTCAACCCGGCTATCCGAGAGATTTCACAAACTCAAGAATTATAGAAAGAAAGTTACGAAAGCCAAATTTGAAGTAGGAAACATACCTCTTTCTTCTTCTCGTGCCATTTGAATTCCCAAGGATGATACCTCGCGAGATTCGCAGAAGAACGTGCGGGCCCGCGATATAAGGACCATTTAAAATCAAGGGTACAACCCACCATTTCTCATCTTTGGAGTGGCGAGGAGTAGTATTATTACCCGGTGCCAATCAATATCCCGCATGAGCAATTTATCCTCGTAGACATTATCCTTTTTCTTCAAAGCGAACGCCCCAAATGAGATTTCGCATTCACCATAGTTATCACCGAGTAATTTTCAAAAAGTTTTCCACAAGTGTATTTCTCAACAGCTATTTCCAAGTCTCGCGAATTTGGGATTTCTCGACAGAGTTAGAGTATAAAGATCCTTTGCCTCGCACTGCGGTTCGCGAACTCAAGCATTAGGCGAATGCAATCGCCACTCAATTGATAAATAGCCCTCGAGAATTTTTCATGGGCTAAGATTTCATAAAATAGAGGCAACTCTGGATCGTATAAGGGAATGGGAAGTCCCGCGAGAAGCTGACCTAGCGAGACTATAATCCTTTGATCATCACATTGATGATCAGAAAATAACTTTGCAGAAAAGAATGGATGAAGGTTCTTGATCGTGAATGGTCGATAGAGTGAAACCCTTCTCGAGCAATTTCTGTTGAACTTCATCAAAAGAAGTTTTGTATGCACGACTAATAGCAGCCATTATCAGTATGGGAATGGATGAGAGGTTAAAGGTTAAGATCGATGCTAGAAAAAGACGAAGAGAAGATTTGCAGTAGCAGGAGCGCAAATTGCGGAAGGAGAAAATCAAAGAAGTTGCAGAGAGAAACTAAAGAATGAAAAGGAGGGGAAAAGAAAACTATATATAGGAAAAAGATCCTCGAGAAAAACGAGGTCATTTAATGCGAGAAGAGACATGAACGGTCAAGAATAAACGGTTGGAAGAGACGTGTTTAAAAACGGCTTTAATGGTTAAAAACTATGTACGGAGTCAAAAATGATAAAGATAAGCAATCGCAGCCGAATAAAAAGCATCGCTCTCATGATATTCTTCCTTCGCAAGAAAAGTATGAGGAGAGACAGAGACGCAAAACTTCTAACATCGCAAAAGAATAGAGGCAAGTACGTACTTTTTAAGTACAAAGATTCTTCCGCTCGTTCCTTCATCAACAAAGATCAAAGATTACTACAACAACAGATTTTTCCTTAAAAATCACTCTTCAAGCAATATTTAAGGAAAAAGAGGCAAGATGTAGGATCATAATATCGCAACGTGCAAGGGCTCGCGGATTAATAAACAACAATGACGTCGCGAGGCAGTCGCAGACATGCCTAAAATAAATGACGCGATGAATAACGACACACAAAAAAAAAAGAAAGACATGGAACCTGGCGAGGGTTAAGAAGTGTCGCGAGAATAAATGTTTGTACATCTGCGACACTTCGCGGAACATTTCCGAAATAAAAGGATAGATTAGCTGTCATCCACTATGTATCGCCCTATATAAAGGGTTGAGTGAGTCTGTTGTAGGGGGGATCTTTTTGGAATTGTTGGGCAAGTCATTAGGAGAGAGAAAGTTAAGAGTGTTTTACTTGCTAAGTGTAATCCTACTTTTCCCGTAGACAACTCATGAAATTAATCAATAAACATTCTCAATTATACAACTTTCAATGGACTAATTAACCAAAATATAGTGAGGGGTGTAGTGTGGGAAAACCTGCTACTACAAGTCTAATTCACTTCAGCCCAGGCTATTTGCACTGGCCAGACTATTGCATGAGCCATAACATCTGTGTTGCACCATTGTGGTGCATCACAACTCCACTTCAGCCATCTTGGCTGTTCCATCTCTACAACACAATCCCAACTCCAATCTGCAGCCATCTGAGCCATAAACCACCTGCAGTTTCCCCTGTAATACCATTACCAGTTCAAATCCACGCTGTGTATTTTTCTCGGCTTCAGTTCTCAGCAGCAGCACTGCATCTTGTAACACAGCACAACCAATCACTCTTCTGTCTGAAATTACAGCAGCGACTCGAACTCATTTCATCTACCACATTCAGCTCCATAATCTCCTTCTCTTCAGCCATGAAACCCTTCCATCACTGCACAACATCAACTAGTCATTGCAATAACTCCATCTCGACTCCGGCTGTAGCCGCATTCCCTGAGTAAACCAACAACACCAATCATCAATACCAGCTCATGCCATACACTTTAGTGCCTGAATTCTTTAATTGCAAAGCACACTACTCCGTGCCAATCACCTCTAGCCCCCGTAATCTTCTCTCGCAATGAGTCACCAACTTGGCTCATCTTTGCAGCTTGTCAGCTCAATGAGCTCTTAACCCTTCTCAGATCCAGCTCCAAGATTAACACTCTGCAGCTTCAATTCCTTTGCTGCCTGCTTCCACTGCAAACCAACTCCCAGCATCTCGAGTTCAATTCGCTTCCATAATCAACAAACTCCTTAAGCACAACTGCAGCATCATTTCACCATCTTCATCAGTTCATTGCCTGTAGTTCATAGCATTGCATCCAACTCTCCCCTGCAACAACAACTTCACTCGATGCCTGCACAAGCAATACTTTGTCTTCCCTGGCTCAACCTGCAATAATTCACTACGGCAACAGCTGCAACTTCTCAGTCCAATACCCTTTTGCCTCGAGCCATGACCAGCTGAGCAGCAGCACCAATGCCTGCAAACCTATTAGCTCAAGCCTGTCATCCATTTGCCTCATGTCTCACTGTCACAGCAGCAACAACACTTCATTGCAGATGCAATCCCATCTCAAACTCGACCATCACTTCAATCAATGCAATTCATATCACCACTTCCCA
Source organism: Papaver armeniacum (assembly GCA_023531295.1). NCBI lineage: Eukaryota > Viridiplantae > Streptophyta > Magnoliopsida > Ranunculales > Papaveraceae > Papaver > Papaver armeniacum. Next base: position 76,359 of record JAJJWW010009636.1, on the reverse strand, counting down.
GCTCTCTATGTATTCACCTACAGACTTTCAATTCCCATTTCAAATTGCACTATCACAAACTTTACCCTCTCATCCGACAACACCACCAGAAAATCCAGTCAAAACCCATCTTCTATTTCATCTTTTCTTCTTCAGATCTCAAATTCTTCCACCCTATTAACCAATCGATATCAGCAACCCTAACTTCTTCAAATCGAGTGTCAATTCTTCACTTCCTACCGCAAATCTGCTTCAAACCTATGTCCTTGAATCCTCTCAAATCGGCTTCAATTCGAATCCAGAACAAACCCTCACTAAACCTGAATTTCCCTATTAGCGCCAGCCGAGAAATCGATGGCATCAGCAAGCTTCGAGTTCTTCTCTCTTTTCTCGACTTCAACCCCATCTCATTCTCGGCATCAACTTCAACTCTCAAACTCAAATTCCTCACAACCAATTAATCCTCCCTGTAACTCAACGACAGTCAACCACCACGAACCCATATCGATCTTGGTTTTCCCGGCGAGAAGAACTCTTGTTAGCAGCGGCAATCATCGTTCTCTCTCTCAATTTCTGGTTCAGGAGAATGAAATGAATGAGAGAAAACTCTCGATTGAATTCCTTCCATGGCTGTTGTGCCTCGTTCTTCTCTATGTTTTAGAGACAAATAATTGAGAATTGATTTTCTCTAATTTTTAAGTCGTGTAGGAAAAATGCAGGTTGATAAGGCCACCTTGGTGAAACAGATAAGGGGTACCCATCCGGCAGCCCCTTAACCTTAGCTCTCCCGTCCGTAGTGCTCCTCAAACGAGTTGCCTCTTAACCTTGACTGGGCTCCAGTTAGTGTTCGCCTCGAAATGACAATTTTGCCCTTTGGCTCAATTTGGGTGATTTCCGCTTCTTTTCCTCCGTGCGACTCCAGTACCTAATAACTCAAAACACACGTAAAGTACATAATTCACAAGAAAAATAGCAAAGAAAGCATAAATACTAGATATGAAATTAGGTGTTTTAGACACCTATCAGATATATATCGGTAATTCTAAGTACGTATTAACCATCCAAAAACCGAAAACCGAAGCTCTTTTTCCAGTAGCAAGTACCAGGTAGAGTAGAGATAAACCGCGTAACGATCTTATCTCCAAAAGTGCGACTAAGTTTTTACATCGGATGTTTGCGGGCCTGGACGCAACTTACCCAAAGGTAAGAGTAATCCTTGACACATTCTGTGTCTTGTTCGTTTTCGGTACAGAGGGTGCAGTAGCCCATCACTTCCATGGGATTACGCATCCGCGACCATTTAGGTGGTGTATCCACATACACCATGTCCTGGTTGTAGGGCTACGGGGTGATTCCCCTTCACAATCTTGCGAGCTGCAGAGCTACAAGGGGAGTCCCCCTTTCACAATTCTGCCATGGCGGTTTACATGTTCACGGTTTACACGGTCTTACTAAAAAGAGAGATTCAAAAGTAGGTTCATAAGTAATAAGGTCGAGTCACGTACCTCGTGTACATACTTCTTTCACGTGGATCGCTGCTCTCCACGCTGCTCTGTCGAGCGCCAACTCTTTCTCCACGCCTCGGGCCTTCAAATCTCGTTTAATCGGGCTCATCCTGTGTCGGGCTTTCGGTTGTCCTCTCTCGCTTCATTCTACCTTCGGCCCGTTTGATATGTATTAACCATCCATCCTTGTATAATTTCGCATCTAGAAGAAGAAAAACTCCATCTGATATGGTTAATGTCTAATTTCCCTTCGTTTTTCCTGTACAATTTAGGGTTCTTTATAAATTTTTGTTTTCTTTTCGTGCAGCATAAATGACTTCTACATTTAGGGTTTTTCTCCGGGAAGTTTTCTCGATGCCGATGCAATTCTTGAAGACGTCCATCTTCGTTCGGGGTTGCAGCGTTCTTTCCGAACAAGCGGAAGTTTTGGACAAAGCTTAAGTGAGTTAAACAAAAGTTTTATCATATATTCATTCAGCAAGGTATTGTTACCCCTAATCATATAGACAAATAATATCGAAATGACTAATTATGCGCATATGTGCGTTAGAATGGTCCTGGATTTTGGAAGAATATTATGGGTTTCAACTATAGGGACACACACAACATGTGAACTTCCTTAACCCTAGTTATGAAATATGTTCGATATTTTGGGCATTTCTTAGCACTTAGCGGGACTAGTTTACTCATAACGATTATCCGACAACAATTATTTCATGGAAAAATAAGCTATCTATTTATTTCTTAGCACTTGGTGGAGCTGGTTTTTATTTGTTAATTTTTCAATTTGTTCTCAACTATGATAACGTAAACTTGTTGTGTTCATCATCACTTAAAGATCTAGAGAACAAAGATAAAGATCTAGAGAACAAAGATACAATCTTGTTAATATGTAAGGTTTTTTGGTTTATTTGCTAATGCACTTTGATTTTTCAATTCCATGGTTTGGTTCGATTTGAAAAATGCTAATACAGTGCATAAATGATCAAACTTGACCCTAACACGATAGGCGATAGATAAATAGTAGCTATTCAAGAAGAACAGGAGAACTACAATCATGCAATAGGATCTTTAACTTTATTGTCTTAGTGAAAGGATTTTACAACATTTTTCCTTCAACGTGTTTTTCCCCCAAGGTTGTATCTTTCTTCTTCTTTTCCTCTTGAATTCGCGTTCTAGTATTCTCCTCTCCATTCCACAGGTACTCACTTGCACATATTTATAGTTTAGCGCTGCCTCTATACTAAGACTCTTAGGAATGGGAAGTCCCCTATAAAACCAGAACTCTTAATTATTCCTCCTAGGATATTTAAATGGGCATATACAAAAAATACAGATCAATAACCCACAAATAATCAAAAAATTGATAACGCTTATAATTGGTAGCTAATAAAATTTCCTTGATATATTTATGTAGATGAGAAGAACGATGTCTGAAGGATCATGTGTTGGAACACATCCATGCTATGGTGAACATTATTCTTCACCAAAAATAAAACCTAAACTGTTTGCAATGCCATTCACACGTGATAACGATCTCCTGTATCTTCAACGAAAGGTTTTCTTGACTGATTCTTTGACTCAACTTACAATATAATCGATCTCAATTTTTATACGTTTTGTTTTTGGGTTCACATGTGTTGGTTTTCTCCAACTTTTGTTCCAGTATCAAAAGGCTCCCGAGGGATCTGAAGAGGAAATTAAAGCTTTGCAGAGTTACCATAATGCCTTGCAACACATAAATTATTTTGATGGTACTATAGATCTCATTGGTGAGTTTCTATTTGGAACAACCGAGAAGGCCTTGAGTGTGATGAAAGCTGTAAGGCCTGCTGGACAACATGTTGTTTATGACTGGAGCCGATACACGAGAATGGTAGGATATCTTCTTAAACTCGTCTTAAATTGAATGGTATGTGTTGATACATGAAAATAATTATCCTTAGAAAATGAGTCCCTTTTACCCTTTAGGAACCCCTCTCAAGATATGTAGACTTGGGGACTAGGCCCAACCCATAGGGTGATGGGTGATCCTAGTCCAAAAAGAGGAAAATGGAAGAATCGGGCTCACTCCATACCAAAAGCCCATAGTAACTTGAATAAATGGGAAGCGGTAGTTTTATATTGATCTTATGAGTGCTTATTCATAAGAGGAGGAGGAAAGATCATTATAAAAGGGAAGAAAGGATATTTAAAAATCATTCTTAACTCATCCATTCTCTCTCTTCACCTCTAAGGGGATGGGCTTGATGTGGCTTGGACTTGCTTCTCTTTCCCACTTTTACCCTATCAACATTGCGACCACAGTGGGAGAGGTATAGTCTCTCGCCCAGCAAGACCCGTCCGCCTCAATTCTCACAATATTTCACCTCTCACCTTTTATCCTTCAACTCTTTGTCCGCTCAACAACCTTTTAATCTCTCTCACTGTGTCTTTCTTTGTTCTCCGCGTCCATCATCAGGCGCTACCTGTTAGAGCACTGCTCGGTCGAACTCGCAGGCGTTGTTATCTCAAGCATGTTTGTCAATATTAGTGATCAAAACTATATGTCTTGATTTCAAGTTTACTTATGACTAAGTCTCGGTCTAGGATAGTTAAGTGTAGTTAAGCTCTAGAATCCATAGCGATCATCTTACGAAGACGAAGAACTACTCGAGGAACAAGTGGAACTTCATCCGACAAAAAGGTATGTGGAGACTTGAACTTATCTGTCACTCAAAAGTCTACTCTATCTCCTTCTCTTGAGACAATAGTCGTATAAGTATGATGGTTTTCATACATACACATTTGCTATTTCGAGCCGAGTTTACTCGCCTATCTTTTTCTCGAAATATGTGTTGGTGAGCTTTCACTTTAACCATTTTCATCTTTACCCGTGATGAAAGTCATGATGACGTTTCAATCTTGAAAATATCTTTGATAACGATAGTCGTGAATAACGATTGTTATAACATTATAGAAGAATGTTTCAATGATTGAAATGTAGAGTTGAGATTACCAACTATGGATATAAGCATATATGGTGTGTTCGCACATTAGCGTATAAATCCATGTGCCGGAAACCAAGTGCGTGCATATGTGTGCATGCGGTATTGGTGAAGGAGACAGATTGAGTACACGTACCCACGGAAGTTTTCATACCGAAAATTTCTGTTGAGTTTGTAAGTTTGCAAACTAGTAAACCAGTCACCTTATGTACGCATACCCGTACGCGTACCCACAGAAGTTTTCGAACTGAAAATTTCTGCTGAGTTTGTAAACTCAAATCCGGTAGCTAAGGTACGCATACCTAAGCTGGTTATTTCTCAAATCGGTAGTTCATGAACTTAAAACAATAAATTATAAGGAATGCAATCTTTGCAAACCGTGGCTATATAGTTCATGAATTGATTCAAGTGGATCAAACCGATTTTGCTTCAATTGTGTCTATGAATAAAGACCTAAGCAATTGAACAACTCTTGAACTAGTTCTTATGAGTCCTTTGAACTAGTTATGAGAAAGATGAATACGGTTAATATGAAAGTGCTCATATGGATAACCATTTGTTAACTATTTGTGAACCAACTAAGTGTACACGTTTAGGTACGGTTACTCAAACCTAAATGAATACATTTCATTTGTGTGTGACAAACTAAGTTTCGATCTAACGGTTGAAAGATATTAGCTTGGTTGAATCAAGTTTTTCATCTAACGGTGAATATTGAATGCTTTGTTACCAAGGTAACTTAGATTGCAAACCCTGATTTGAAAACCATATAAGGGGAACTCTAGCAACTGGAAAAACTAATCCCCACACCTCCTGTGTGATACTAGTTGGTTTTGCTAGAGTCGATTCTCCTTTAACCTTAGGTTTCTTCTCGAGACCCTGTAGGTTAACGACTAAAAGACTTCATTAGGATTGTGAAGCCAGACGAAACTACTTCTCTTATAGTTGAGCGATCTGATCTTGCCATTTTATATCGTATTTGAGTTCAATTGAATAATTGACTTGAGATTATATCTCTGATAGGGCAAGATAAAAAGAAATCACAAACATCTTCGTCTCATCGTCTGTGATTCCGCAATATCTAGTTTCGCTACCATACGATTTAGATTATTGTGAGGTGATTGATAATACTAGGCTGTTCTTCAGGAATATAAGTTCGAGTTATCAATTAGTTCTTGTTCACCTTGATTTATTAAAAGTCGGAACAAAAACTCATAGGTTTATCTGTGGGAGACAGATTTATCTATCATCGTAGACTTTTCTGTGTGATACATATTTTTTTATTAAAGTCTTCGTCTTTGGGTTGTAACAACTCTTAGTTGTGGGTGAGATCAGCTAAGGGAATCAAGTGCGTAGTATCCTGCTGGGATCAAAGACGTAAGGAGCGCAATTGTACCTTGAATCAGTGTGAGATTGATTAGGGTTCAACTACAGTCCAGACCGAAGTTAGTTTGTAGTAGGCTAGTGTATATAGCGGCTTAATACAGTGTGGTGTTCAATCTGGACTAGGTCCCGGGGTTTTTCTGCATTTGCGGTTTCCTCGTTAACAAACCTTCTGGTGTCTGTGTTATTTCTATTCCGCATTATATTTTGTTATATAATTGAAATATCACAGGTTGTGCGTTAAGATAAATCAATTAGAATATCCAACCTTTGGTTGTTGATTTACATTGATTGACACTTGGATATTGGTCTTTGGTACCATCCAAGTTTATCTCTCTAGTATTTGATAAAGACTCGTAGATTTCCATTTGCTTGAGTAAAGATCAAACCGAGAGATAGAGATATTAACTCCTTGATATACTTTTTATTAAGATTGAGTCTGACTGTCTAGTTGATTCTCTTAAAAGTATATTAAAGTTAGTCCATACAGATTGCTAATCGAAATATTGGGTGAGGTTGTTGTACCCCCGCTTTTTCAATTGGTATCAGAGCTGGCAAACACGTTTAAAGACCTTACAAGTCTGTGTTTGTATCGATCTGACTCTATGGACAGAGGTGCTATCTCTATTAACGTACCACCAGTCTTCGATGGCTCAAATTACTTATGGTGGAAAATTACTATGCGATCTTTTCTTCAAGCACGTGATTTTCAATCATGGGTATATGTAGTTAATGGCTATGATTCTCCCGTTGTGGCAGTAGGAAATGTAAACGTTCCCAAGAACATTGGTGAATACAGTCCTGCCGAGATACTTGTTGCAAAGCAAAATTCTGACGGTTTGAATGCCATCATACATGCCATTACCCCAAATCTTCCGCACCATGTGTCAAATTGCACTAGGTCTAAAGATGCGTGGGATATCTTAGAAACCGTATTCGAAGGTAATACCAGTGAAAAGGAATCTAGGCTTCAAAACCTTAATTCTGATTGGGAAAACCTTTGTATGGCAGATTAAGATTTATTTGATGAGTTTAATCACAAAGTGTCTGAAATTGTTAATGCATCTTTTGCATTGGGTAAGACTATTCCTGAAAAGGACATTGTGATGAAAATTCTCAGATTGCTGCCATCTAGATACGACTCTAAGAAGCATGCCATCGTTGAGGGAAATAACCTTCATAATCTCTCCAGAAATACGCTGGTTGGGAAGCTTAAGATCTTTGATCACGAGTATTCATCCAAATCTAAGGATGTTGCATTAAAAGCACTGAAAGACACAAAATTACTTGATAAAAGTAAAAAAGTGTATATCTCTGAAAACGATCACTCTGAGACTGATTCATCAGATGAAGATCTTGACAAATTGGTCTCAATGATCACAAGACAGTTTAGGGATCTTCTGTTGAAGAGAAGTAAACGGTTCTCCAGAGATAAGCCTAAAGCATCAGTCAAACCTCATAATCGTATTCCTCCTAAAAATAGGGACACTGATGAAACTGATGACGAGGATATGCCTCAGTGCTTTAAGTGTAAAGGATTTGGTCATTTTGCAAACGATTGCCCAAATCGTAGAAAATACACTGGGAACAAAGGTCTTGCTGCGACACTTGATGAGATGTCTGACAATTATGATTCTGATGAAGACAAAATCAAGTATTGCTCTTCTATGTGAAAATATTGATTTTGATAATTGTAGCAATACATACATCAATCTTGATAATCTTTTAGAAGAGAGCCCAATCAAGATGGAAGAATCATTTGACCCCCTGTTGGAAACTCTATGTTTAATGATTCAGGAATAACTATGTCCCTAATAGCCTGCACATCTCTGGCGCCTGAACCATCTTACATGTTGACATGCTCCTATTGTTCTCTCAAGGGTCATGAGTTTTCAAAGTGTTTCAAACACAAGATGAGATATGTCAACAAGCTTCAACGAAGAGCATATCGCCTAGCCACCAAGCTTAAACTTGCAGAGAAAACAGCTAAGGTATGTAAGATCTTATCTTCCTCAAGAGACTAGTTTCCAAAGATAAATATAGGCCATTAGAGAAGAGAACATGGTCTAAACACACCGAAAGGCGAGGGGCTCCATGAGTTCCAACCAAAAGGATCATGGTGGACAAATTGTTGTTCACACAGACAACTTGATTATGTTGTCTTGTGCATCTTGTCTCATGTGCCTGTTCAAAAGAGACAAGATCTTGCACACCTCAAAGCTTTTAAAAATAAAATCTTTTTAGTTTTGTTTTTTAGCTTTGTGTTTTTTGGTTTGGAATCCTCCATATCACCGTTGATAGTGGAAGGAAACGGCTTGCCAAAAGAAGAGGGTTATTATCGACAATTCTACTATTTATAGGGTTGTGAGTTGGTCGTGTACGAACCTGCTTAAAGGTTTCGAAACCCTACATTCCTTTTTCCTTCTCTGATACTCTTTATATCTTAAGACTGCTTATTGAGGTTTGATTGTGAACTCCTCTCACAAAACCATGCTTTCATGGATACTCCAAGCATCATGTCTTCTGATGGGAAAGATATCAATATGATTTTTAAGCCATCAATCACTAAGGAAAAAGAGAAATATCAATTTCCTCATACTTTATAAAAAAAAAAAAAGGAATGTGAGGAAGCCAAGGGATGTTCCTTCAAACTCTCAGAAGTTTTCTGATGTTCTTGAAGAGTTGAAGCTTGCGTTTTAAGATCATTGGAAATTCATAAGGCCCTGGTTCGACATCATCAGCCAAGAAGGTTTATTGGTATTGACTCCTTCCTCCATTAACCATATGTTCCAATGGCTGTTGACGACAAGGAGTTCGGGGACGACAAGGAATTTTTCAAAGATCTTAATGTCAAGTAAAACTTCTTAAAAGAATTTAAGAAGGATAACTAGGGTTTGGAATAGACATTATTGTGAGTACACATAGCTATGTCCAACGTTTTCATCTTCATGTTTTTAGATTTATTTGTTTAAATTCTAAAGTTTGGTTTGGAAGATGATTTTTGCAGGATTAATCTTTATGGTTTTATATATTGCAATATGTTATGGGATATGTGTGAGTTTTAGAGAACTGGTTCAATCAAGTGTGTTTGCGTCCGTGAACTATTATTGTCCCATACGATGTCAAAAGTTATCTCGTTTCATATGTCGATATGCATGTATTGATACAAGATCGATGAACTTTTGACAAACAAAATTTAAGCCTATTATGTCATTTATTGATGGAAGATAGGTTAAAATATTTTGTTTACGAGGATTATGTCTATTATATGTCATCGTGAAAATAGTGATGGAAAATAGAATGAATCCTTGTATATTCCAAAGTATTGATCTTCCCTGATCCATATTTTATGTATATACTGTGCGGCTCCACAAGTATTCTTGTGTGAGCATTTCCAACTAAACTAATCATAGACTCGTTTGTGGTTATTTTGGTTGTGCATTCCGATTAAATTAATCATGGGTTCTCTTGTGGTTAGTTTAATTGAAAATTTTGGATACAATATCATGTTGTGGTTTTTGGTGTCCAAAGAAATCCTTATTTTCTCGTAAAAGTAAGGTCTCTCTTGTTGTTCTTTCAGGAATGACATCAAATGGGGGAGAGTTCTTTTGAACTTGTGCTTAATTGTCATATCTTTGTGGGGAGTGCGACTGTGGATATTTGAGGAGTTATCTTGTATCTTTATAAACTCCGTGATGAATGCATTCAGCTTCGGCTTTATGATTGCATCTAAACAAAGTTGATATGTACTTTTCTTTGGTCTTGAAGTGTCTCCATGAAAATTTCATTAGGATCCCGTTTCGCACCTTTGCCAATTTTATTGACAAAAAGGGGGAGAATTAATATGTAGTTCACACTACAAATACATATGGTTTTCGAATCATTATGTAAGGGGGAGTGGTTTTCGTGTTGAGACGAAGTATTGACTAAGGGGGAGTGATACATATCACCATAGTATTGTTGTCGAAGTTGTGATATGAGAACTTTGATCTTTTGTGTAATAATACTATGACACTGTATAACAATGATCGAGAGATTTTGTTTTCTCATTGTTATGGCTACAGAACTTCAACAACTATGATGCTGAACTGAACATATATGGAATCATAAGAGTACTTGGAAAAGACGAAGTTTTCGAGTAACGTTGAAGCACCAAGGAGATCAAGCATGTGGACGAGAAGCTACAAAGTTTTATCTATTTTGAAATACATATGTATTGATAGTTTTGTCACTAAAATCGAACTCGCATGCATTGCTATCTCAAGCATGTTTGTCAATATTAGTGATCAAAACTATATGTCTTGATTTCTAGTTTACTTATGACTAAGTCTCGGTCTAGGATAGTTAAGTGTAGTTAAGCTCCAGACTCCATGGCGATCATCTTACGAAGTCGAAGAACTACTCTAGGAACAAGTGGAACTTCATCCGACAAAAAGGTATGTGGAGACTTGAACTTATCTGTCACTCAAAAGTCTACTCTATCTCCTACTCTTGAGACAATAGTCGTATAAGTATGATAGTTTTCATACATACACATTTGCTATTTCGAGCCGAGTTTACTCGCCTATCTTTTTCTCGAAATATGTGTTGGTGAGCTTTCGCTTTAACCATTTTCATCTTTACCCGTGACGAAAGTCATGATGACGTTTCAATCTTGAAAATATCTTTGATGATGATAGTCGTGAATAACGATTGTTATAACATTATAGAAGAATGTTTCAATGATTGAAATGTAGAGTTGAGATTAACAACTATGGATATAAGCATATATAGTGTGTTCGCACATTAGTGTATAAATCCATGTGCCGAAAACCAAGTGCGTTCATATGTGTGCATGTGGTATTGGTGAAGGAGACAGGTTGAGTACACGCGTACCCACGGAAGTTTTCATACCGAAAATTTCTCTTGAGTTTGTAAGTTTGCAAACTAGTAAACCCAAGCCACCTTAGGTACGCATACCCGTACGCGCGTACCCACGGAAGTTTTCGAACCGAAAATTTCTCCGAGTTTGTAAACTCAAATCCGGTAGCTAAGGTACGCATACCTGTACGCGTACCCAAGCTAGTTATTACTCAAATCGGTAGTTCATGAACTTAAAATAATAAATTATAAGGAATGCAATCTTTGCAAACCGTGGCTATATTGTTCATGAATTGATTCAAGTAGATCAAACCGATTTTGCTTCAATTGTGTCTATGAATAAAGACCTAAGCAATTGAACAACTCTTGAACTAGTTCTTATGAGTCATTTGAACTAGTTATGAGAAAGATGAATACAGTTAATATGAAAGTGCTCATATGGCTAACCATTGGTTAACTATTTGTGAACCAACTAAGTGTACACGTTTAGGTATGGTTACTCAAACCTAAATGAATACATTTTATTTGTGTGTGACAAGCTAAGTTTCGATCTAACGGTTGAAAGATATTAGCTTGGTTGAATCAAGTTTTTCATCTAACGGTGAATATTGAATGCTTTGTTACCAAGGTAACTTAGATTGCAAACCTTGATTTGAAAACTATATAAGGGGAACTCTAGCAACTGGAAAAACTAATCCCCACACCTCCTGTATGATACTAGTTGGTTTTGCTAGAGTCGATTCTCCTTTAACCTTAGGTTTCTTCTCGAGACCCTGTAGGTTAAAGACTAAAAGACTTCATTAGGTTTCTTCTCGAGACCATTGGCCCCATATGCCAAGCCTAGACACACCTTGCCTTGGCCCTAGCCATGCTAGCCGCACCATGTGCCTACGGCTTGCCAAACCCTTGGCCCCACATGCCAAGCCAAACCGCACCTAGCCATGCTAGTCGCCCCATGTGCCAACGGCTTACCAAACCCTTGGCCCCACATTCCAAACGCACCTAGCCGCGCCACCATGCTGGCCTTCCCTACGTGGCTACCAAAACGAAGGCGTGCGACAATCGACGGTCCTCCTTCAATCCCATTAGCAAATCCCAGCCCTTCAAGGTTACCAGACGACGCATGGTAACCTTTGGCCCGAAAACCTAAGCTTGGCCACGCCATGCCATGCCAACCTAGCCGCGCCTCCATGCCACGCCAATGGCATGCTAACCTAACCGCCCCACCATGCTGGCCTTCCCTATGCGGCCACCAACGAACGAAAGCATGCAAAGATCAATGGCTACCTTTCCTATTAAGATACAAAATATCGACCGTCGAAGGTCACCAAGCTACCAAGTCTCCCGAGCTCGACTTTCCAGGCAACAACCATATGCTACATGTTTTCCACAAAAACATTCGAGACATCAACACATATCACAAACTGGGGGATCCTCTTTGGGTATTGGTTTGGCGGGTTCTGACGTGCGGCGTACACTACGCCCGTCATAAGGAAGTGTCATAAGGGTGAGGCGGTTAGTAAATACAGGGAGTTAAAAGTGAAACGTTCATGGGACATCAATTCCATACGTTAATGTTTTCGTGGAACATCAATTCCATGCGTTAACGATTTTATGGAACATCAAATTCCATGCATACGGTTACCACCTCCTCCCATTTACTTACCCATTTTTCCATTCCTTAATGAGACCAGGGTACGTTTCACTTCGACTTGTATAAATAGGTCTTACCTATTTCCACAGAACGACGGGTTCATTCGGGAATACACAACACTCAGAAAATACTTGCTAGCTTACCATTTGTTAGCCTTCCCACTTTTCTGATACAAGTCGTAGTAACACAACTACTCTTCCAGAGTCAACTATTCTGGTCTCATCACTTTCCTTGCTTCCCTCCCCAAAACCAACCCATTCTCCTTCACTTTGTGACCGAAGCAAGTCTGGAACGACCATTTCTTGGTTTAGGCCGGACTTGTACAGATTGATCTCTCGAATCTAAAGTACTCCCTTGTAGTACATTGTTTAGGTTTAAATTGTTTCTCACCGGTACACCCAAAATTACCGAAATCAGCAGAAACCATTTTCACCTACAAACAGCTTCGTCGATAAGGATTATTGTGGGGTGATTGATAATACTGCTGTTCTTTCTAGAATATAAGTCCGGATTATCAATTGGTTCCTGTTCACCTTGATTTATCAAAAGACGGAACAAAACTTGTAGGTTTATCTGTGGGAGACATATTTATCTATTCTGTATACTTTTCTGTGTGATACGGATTTGTTTATTAAAGTTTTCGACTTTGGGTCGTAGCAACTCTTAGTTGTGGGTGAGATCAGCTAAGGGAATCAAGTGCGTAGTATCCTGCTGGGATCAGAGACGTAAGGAGCGCAACTGTACCTTGAATCAGTGTGAGATTGATTGGGGTTCAACTACAATCCAGGCCGAAGTTAGTTTGTAGTAGGCTAGTGTCTGTAGCGGCTTAATACAGTGTGTGTTCAATCTGGACTAGGTCCCGGGGTTTTTCTGAATTTGCGGTTTCCTCGTTAACAAAATTCTAGTGTCTATGTTATTTCTATTCCGCATTATATTTTGTTATATAATTGAAATATCACAGGTTGTGCGTTGTATCGATCAATTGTGAAATCCAACCTTTGGTTGTTGATTGGAAATTGATTGATCCTTGGATATTGGTCTTTGGTACCATCCAAGTTTATATCTCTTGTATTTGATATAGTCTCACAGATTTCTATTTGTTTGAGCATAGATCAAATCGAGAGATAGAGATATTAACTCTTTGATATACTTTATTAAGATTGAGTCTAGTTGATTCTCTTGAAAGTATATTGGAGTTTGTCCATACAGATTGCTAATCGAAATATTGGGTGTGGTTGTTGTACCCCCGTTTTTTCAGTCTCTTTAAACTTTTCTGGTCGTTATATATCCTGCAAATATTCAGTCATGGCTTTACTTTAAACTTGATTCATAATCTTGAGTGAAATCTTTTTTAATTCTGTAAGCATTAAACTGTGGAACCTGACCTAGTGCTTCTATAATGAAAGCTCGCATGCTAGTGTCTGCACATCTCACTTCTGTCAAGAGCGTAATGATATTGGTGTTTGGTGAATGGAAACATACTAGTGTTAATGCTGGGTAGGTGCCAAGAGTTGCCGAGAACTAAGTGTGTCACTCATGGAGGAGCGCTTGAACCCTAACTGCCGCGTATCTCTGAAGTACTGACATCCCCATTAAAACTGGAGCTAGCATCCAACGTAAACCTCGCCGGCATTATTTGAATACACACTTGTTGATTCATCCCAGAATTTCGTCCGCATCAAACTACAACAACGCCCTCGCCCTTTATCCCTAGCTGCTACCAGCTCAACAGGTGATGACTATATCAGTGCTTATCATATCTAAGGTACCACCAGTCCGGTTCCGAGAAGCAGCAAGCGACTTACCCGCTCTTTACGCAGATAAGTACCCGATATTTTTTTTTTTAATTTAAGCATATCTAAATGACACGGGAAATATAACTACTTAGTAGAATTTTTCAGCATCCCCAACTGGTCTGCATTTAAAATTTTAGATTTACTTCGCCTACCAATATGCTAGCACAGAGATATAAGTTATCCGCGAATCGTATGATGAACGCGCTCATTTGGTTATAATAATCATTCCTTGCGCCTAGTGCAGCCATAAACATTCCGTGCACCTTTGCATTGGGACCCTCATATTACTTCATTTTATTTGGACATACACTCTCTGTATAAATTCTTGATTGAAAACATGATAGATATAATACTTTCGCATGATCTGTTACATATTAGTTTTACACTTGTTTGAACATCCCTGAGGGCGGATAGGCTATTGTATTACCTATGTTTCATGATTAATTGTTTACACATTTGTAACTCATATTCAACATGTCAAAACCATGAATGTCGCTTGAGGGCCAAGCTGATTTGTGAAGAATCACCATTTTGTATGCTGCCATGCTTAACTTATCTTTAGTATTATATATGCTTGAATGAATCATGCAATAATTCTATACGATTTATACGCACACTGAATATGTGTACTAGAACTTGTCCTTTTGCCTCATTTTGCATGCCTTGCATCCCACCTATAGTTACTTGAATACTCTCATGTTGTGCTAGCTGAATCGTATAATGTCTATACTATTTGATAAACTTTGGTTACCCATACATACTTATTTTTCTTAGGAATGTGAATGCGCATTGAACGCTTATGATTTATTTTTTAAAGAGAGTTTAAAAAAAAAAAATACTTTGTGGCATTCAAAACCTAAAATCTCCGACTTATCTCCAAGCATGTATCTACAAAATCTCCTTTGATAGGAGGACTAGCTCTTACTTGTATGCTTACCATTGTATATACCAATTCAGGGTATGATCTTGATCATGTAAAGCACCAAGCGTCTAAAAGAAATTTGTCATTTACTCGCATGTATTACTAATCTGATTGAAAAATGCTTAGCATGTAATTGTCGCTTGCATCAATATTATGTTGCCTTGAATTATTCTCAATCCGTTATGAGTCTCATACCGCCAAAAACCTTCCTCATACCAGAAGAGAGGCTCATACCGCCAAAAACCTTCCTCATACTAGAAGAAAGGTTCATACCGCCGAACACCTTCCTCATACCGGAAGAGAGGCTCATAACGCCGAAAAATGAGAAATGAGAAAAGGTGGCCTCGAATGCACCGTGAGAATTGAATAGTAACCCCGAGTATGGATAGGCTTTGTGCATGGCCAATGAAGTGCACCAATAGCCCCAAATGTGGCTAGGTTCCGTGCATGACTAAATGAAGTGCACCAATAGCCCCGAGTGGCTAGGTTCCGTGCATGACTAAATGAAGTGCACCAATAGCCCCGAGTGGCTAGGTTCCGTGCATGACTAAATGAAGTGCACCAATAGCCCCGAGTGGCTAGGTTCCGTGCATGACTAAATAAAGTGCACCAATAGCCCCGAGTCCGGCTAGGTTTCGTGCATGATCAATGAAGTGAACCAGTAACCCCGAGTACGGCTAGGCTATGAGTACATCCCACAAATGAATATTAGCCTCGAGTATGGCTAGATTGAATGAAAGCCCCGAGTATGGCGAGATTGAATGAAAGCCCCGAGTATGGCTAGATTGAATAAAACCCCGAGTATGATTAGAAGGAAAAAAAACCCCGAGCATGATAAATGAATAAAGCCCCGAATATGACTAGGGTATGAGTAAGGCCGTTAAAATGAAAATAGCCAAGTAATGAAATTGGTGGCCCCGAATGTACCATGAGAAATGAAATAATAAAAATAAATAGATAGCTCGAATGCGCCATAAGTTAAGTCAGCGCCGAACGCTGAACGATGAGATAATCTGGTCATGAGTAAGTCTATGTGATAATCCCTGATTAAATTTTTTTTTTTAAAAAGGTTGCATGCATGGCTTCTTTAACTATGTGACAAGCATAAACCTCGAAAGGGTTAATTGCATAGGCTCCCATAATAGTCGAAAAGCATTTCAAATATGAGATATGAGCACGTATGGATGATATTACTAATAAAGTATTGGGACAAAGCGCCCATAACTTAGCTAAATACTACAGGCATTACTTACGCTTTCACAAATTACTTGATCACGCGCATAGTTAACTTGGCCGATCGGAACATTTGCAATCCCCTCAGGAAATATTGAAAATGCACATTAGTGCCTTCAAATCATAGTGGCGCACACTGAAAGAAACTAAAGTAGGGCGTGTTATACTCGATTCCAAAGACGCAAGCGCTAATTCATGCTCATAGTTATCTACCACGTCTCGAGCGCATTTAATAAGAAAAATAATACGAAAGAAATAAAGAAATAAAAATGTATGAGGGGACTTACCTCCAGAAATATATCATCACTCCTTGAACCCTTGCATGGGAGGCGAGCAAGTCAAATACCATACACTCGCCCGCCAACTTCACCTATTTAGGCGTGTCTAATAATTCTGCATACTATATAACCAAGTGATTATACAGACTCGTGCATATAAGTAGAGCACCAAGCACTCGTCCGCCTCATTCAAATATATATATATATATATATATATATATATACAGAGAGAGAGGGTGGAAGGAACATCAAAGGAATAACTACATTAAAACGTTAAAACAAACCAATATTCAAATGTCAATAACAAAAGATTAGACAAGAAATAAAGCATTCCATTTAACACAACTCCGATATATTAAATGCAGAGGCGATTAAGGAGGGAGGAGCATGTAATGCTACTTTCCATTTAACACATTTCAAGTACATTGAGCGCAAGGCCCTCAATGCGCCTTTGACAACTTCAAAATACATCATATGCGTTTAGATAAGGCCACGACGGCCGCAAAAAAAAACTAAGGCAGAGCTTAAATGTACATACACATATGCTAGTTCACGCTTGTAATAGTCTATCTTATCTCGATCATTGATAAATGATTTGAATATTTGCGCCCAAATGTCATTTCTCTCGCCTGATAAGGGTGCATGTTGAGCGCCTAAAACATCCACACACGTATTCATACCCGCAAATACAACACTTGGCTTGTTTAGAATGAATCCTCAAATTCCTACGAAGCGGATACATCTGTACATAATTGCTTCAAGAAGCCCTTCACTTGCACACTTATTCTAGGAGGCGCGCAGGCTGCACTCATCTACCTTCCACTTGAACACTTAAATAAAATTTCAGAATCATATGCTTAAGAGGCGCGTAGGTTTCACTCATCCTCCCTTCACTTGAACACTTATTCTAGGAGGCGCGCAGGTTGCACTCATCCGCCATCCCACTTGAACACTTAAATAAAACTCTCATACTGACTCATACTGAGCATTCATCCACCCTATAGTTTTCAAAAGAGAGAGAGAGAGCGTGAAGGCGATAAGTTAATGAAACTTCAACACTTACCCAAAGAGAGGATTCATCCGCCTTAGCATATCCTAAAGAGTAGGAGTCGATATCTACACTGATTTACAAGTCTATTGGTCATGTGAGTGATAACTAATCACAAACATGCCTACTAAACGAACAAATTCCCATTTTCATGAGACAATGAAGCACTTACATTAACACGCACCTATTCTCTGTAAGAATATATGTCCGCTTGAGCTAGCCGATCGATATGTAATCCACCCAAGATCCCTAAGCGAGTGGAGATTCAATGGACGAGGTACCGTGTGAGTCGCTAGGCGAGGTACCTCCTCTAAGGCGGTTATCGGGACACATCCGCCCGAGGACGGGTAAACCAACCATCGAGATGAGGATGGAGGGAACACGTGAGGGTTCAACATGCGCGGATGTGTTTGTCTGAAAATTCCATCGCCATCCGCTGGTGTGAATCAACATGTGATCATTGACTCGGCCTACGGCGATCAACGTCGGGGACTAATGTTGATACATGAAAGTGATCATTGACACGGCCTACGGCGGTCACGATCGGGACAAACATGTGATCGTTTGTCTGCAGTGGTCTTTGTCCGCACCGTTTTGCGGGAGCTATCCCGCTCAAGCGGCTTCTTTGTTCGATCACGCTAAAACCAAGATCCAACGACCTTGAACCCTTTAGGGAAATGGTGGGTCCTTTCCGAAAGTGGTGGGTCCATTCACGAGCGGTGCGCGACAAAGATCGCAAATGCTATCCCGCACCATTTTGCGGGAAGCTATCCCGCTCAAGCGGCTTCTTTACCGTTAGATCACGCTAAAACTCAGATCCAACAGCCTTGAACCCTTTAGAGGAAATGGTGGGTCCTTTCCTGAACGTGAATCCAACCGTTGATTCGATCATCTACGGTAAAGAAGCCGCTTGAGCGTGATAGCTTCCCGCAAAATGGTGCGGGATAGCATTTGTCTACAAGTATACAACCCACAACCCACGTTACCCACCAACAGTTCAAGCCAGCATTCAGAATAGTCAATTCATATACATGTTGCATAATTGATGCATCAAAAATTGAAATGGTCTCTTTCTTCTTATCTTCAACTTGATCCAACCCAAACACAAAATCTTGATATAAATCTAATCACCAACAATAATGGTTCCGAATTTAAAAACCCTCATGAAGGATGGGTCACAAATCAGAGCACATCACCTACACGTCATCCGAGTCGCCTGCAACTGCATTGCAAGTAATTTGAATGCAAAAACTTTTTAAGCGGCAGATACAACAACAAAAAGAGTCGAACTAACTCGAGCCAATTTTAAACTGCAATTTATAGTTGGAGATGTAGCCAAAGATTACATTATGTAAAGTGTAAACCATATGAAATTAGAAACGAAGTAGGTTGTTTACAAAATTAACGGGCACAAAATGCACCTCTGTGGGATGAAAAAAGTATTAGTAGCACAACCTCAGCAATTAATGTCGTGCTGCCTTTCGAATATTTGAAGGAAAATAAAACAAAAGAGACAACCAACTGTGTTAGTATTGCCATGAACACAACCATACCCAAAAACAACAGTCCATTTTCAAATTTCTACTACAGACTGTTAATGTAATTGTGTGCCCAAAGGATGGTTAGACTCGAAACTGCCTTCTTTCAGTCTTACCAGGGAAGAGATAAATCGAGTAGTATTTAGAAACTATGAGGTTGCCCCTTGTGAAACATTTCATCATGTTCTAGTTGCATCTGTTTTCGAACTTGGGCAGATGTGGAGGTCTCCAGAGGTGATTTACAGTGGTTCTGCAATTCCACAAAACGATCTACGTCAAAATTCTGTCTCTTGCATAGTTTCCTTTGCCTAGATAAGAAAAGCCTTTTCATCAAATCCTGGTATGTTGGATCCTCGATGTGAACAAGAAGTAAGCATAACCCACAACCAAGCCAGTCGTAGTAGTAAAGAATGCAATAGGTTCCATAACGTCCCATGAGAATTCCCAGAATGTGAGACGGAAAAAGAGGCCAACTTGTAGCACAGAGAAACCTAGCCCTGACCACAATATACGCCGTACTTGCTTGTGAGCTAAAACATCAATATCTTCCTTCTCTTTCTGCAACTTCTTTAGTTCATCTCTCCTTGGATCATCTTCAGGTGCCAAAAGCAAGAGGAACTGCCCGTCTTACCAAATCTACAACCTTCAGACGAAACAGATATACTATTTCAGAAAACCATGGAGTACAGAACAGGATTTTAACATAACAAACACCAAAGGTTTAAAGGACAAAAAGTTACAAACGCAATAACACAGCCTATCATCTTAGTCAAAATGATAATGAAAACATGGTAAGAGCAAAAATTCTAAAGCATAAACTAAAATTTGATGACAAGATGGCATTCATGAAAACCCTCACCAAATTGCCAATGGCTACAACACAAACGAAATTTAACGACAAGTCATGTAAACCCTCACCAAACTGAGGCAGTAGTGGATCTTTTTATAACCTTAAGAGGGAACTTATGGCTTGTTTACATAGTTTAAAAAATATTGAAGTATGATAACCCTGTAGTCAAGAGGTGATCACGACAATGGGGAACCTGCAATGATCAACGCATACCTACTGGAAAAGAGATTATCGATTCCCATTTATAAACAGATCAACACCAATTAGCCAATCCTTCTCTAGATCCAACAAATTATAAGGCTTCCAAAATATGATTTCGAGAATTACACTGCAATTGTAATGGCACCACAGCTAGAAATGATTATTCGACATTAAGAGAACAACAAAATGCTACACTTCCTTTTTTCTCCCAGTTTATTCTTGGATTTACATCCATCCTTCTGATCCTCATAAGACAATGGAGTACGGTGACACATCCTCATTTGCCAGACTGTTCTTGGGAGGGCAGTCGATACTTCCTACAGCTAACACGTGTCCGCTCAACCCAGCAGGATTACACTAGTCATGCCTAATGTGTTTTCTGAATTCGTACTACTTTCTATATAACGATTTTACAGCTCTTTGTGATCCTCTGTTCATTGGACATGCCTTACAAAGAAATTCAAGGCTTCAACAACAATAACAATTTAGCCTGGCTAAAAACAAATTTCTGTATCATGGTGCTGTAAAATTGTCTCCTCCCATAATTTCCTTTCCTATATTGAATCTATGTTGCAATTATCAGTTTAATTTATTCTATTTCAACCATAAATTGGAAATACCAGAGAGAGAATCATTTTAGGCATAAAATTACAGAAAACCTACATAATCACACACACAAACACAAAATTATGATGGATGAGACCCTTGATATGAAAGATGAAATGATGGAGACCATACAAACATAACCTGCTTCCATTTCCAAACCCTTTCAAGGGTTTTTCTTCTTTTTTTGAGAATCCATAGCCCCAAAGAGAAAAAATACAAACAGGAATACCAAAAATACATTCAGCAAAAGCCACAAAACCACATACGAAGGTTCAAATCCAAAAGGACCAAAACAACTAGACCCTAAAATTCATCAACACACTTGAAAACATTCATCATATTCAACCAAATTTACAAAAGATATAGAAATAGAAAAACATACCTTATCAGGATGAAGATAGACTTTATCTCTAAAAAGAAGAATAACACCAGCTTCATCAAGAACACGAGCAAACGCAGCAGCTTCATCATAAGATCTAGCAACACCCATACTCTCACAAGCCCTAAGCAAATCACTATACCCAATAACTTCTTCCTGTTCCATACCAAGCTTCCTCTTCAATGATTCCACATTAACTAATCTCATCAATTTCTTTGCTTCTGTAAACGATATTGCATCTTTCCCATCTTTCCCACCTTTTTCACCTCCTTCACATTCAATCCTAACTCCTGAAACTTTCGTAGAGCTCTTATCATCATCTTGACCAGAAAACCCAGCTGTTTCTGATGAAAAAAATCTCGACGACGAAAATGGACGAACAAAACAACTCACATTATGTTCAATCAACCTAAAACCCTTGTAAATTGATTCCTTCTTCTCATAGCTACTCACTTTTGATGATAATAAACTCCTCTTTAACAAATTCAAACCCGATGACCTCCACATTTCTTCAATTACAACTAGTATTCAGAAATTAAGCTGTTTTTAATCTGTTTTCTCATCCATTTTAGGTAGAGGAAAAGAGAGGGGTTGAGAGAGGTTTTCTGCCCTAGTTTTAATGAAGAAAAGAGATATTTCTGGTTCTGTGTGTAGGATTTCTAGTTTTCGTGCGATGAAAGAGAGGATTCTTTCCTTTTCTCTTGCTTTTCTATTTTAATGGCGAATTTGAGGGAAGTCCGGATTGGAGGACAAAAGCGTCTGTTTAGCTTGAGGTTTTTTTCGAAAGCGCAAATAGCGACGCGTTAACGGATGTAACTTTTTCGTTTGAGCAATAGGACCGGGACAAAAATGGTAGCTACTTACTACGTTCCTTCAATGTTTTTACCGGACTAAACGTTTTTTTTTTATAGGCCTTTTGTTTTTAATAAAAAAAAATGAAATGGAAATAATGGACTTTATATATCACTTACCTAACACCATCAAACAAATCAGAATCTGAGTAACGAGATTAAATGTTGTTGTGGATTAGGGTGTGAACTCTGGAATACCACTTACCACTACCAGCAGAGAATACCACCAAAAAATGTAAGTGATCAATTTTGAATATCAGTCGCTCGGTCGGTGACTCTGAATTTTGGACCAGTAGATGCACGTGAGGATTAGGTAAAAATGTCTGTTGTTGGTGTCAACTTAAATTAATGGTTAATAACTTTTGAGCCTAGCATACTAGTAGGTGAAAGAAAACTTTGAAATCATCCCATATTTCCATTACAAGTATCAATTTATTTTTAAAGTCATTTTCAAATGCAGATGGGTATAGCGTATAGGCAATAAAAAGGAATTTCATTTTCAAATGCACATAGAAATCCACGGAATGACGGATGCCTTTCGAAAGAATAACACAACAAGGATAGCGGTGCAAGAATCAAGATATATCTGATGAGCTGGATCTTTGTTAGTAATTAAGGAACCTGCACTTGTGTTAATCAGGGATTTTAATCAATAATTAATCATTTTATTCGTCTGTTTGATGATTAGATTAACAAATGATTAACACAACCACCGGGTTATCTTAATTTTTATTTTAATTTGGTTAATGGTGCTGCAGTCACTTAAAGCTTGACGATGACTCTAATACTAAACGTTTAGAACCATGATTAACATATCAAAAACAACCTACCATTCAAAACTGCAATTCAATTCAAAGATGAATCTAAAGTCTTTCCTGCACGTAATACGTTATACATAACACAATATGTTGTAGAGGGTCCATGACCTAATGATAAGCTTGTATGGACTCCAGAGATTAAGTACTGCCACGTAAAATACACGACACTAATGGCACAATTTTATGATTCCAATTATAAGTTTCTTACTTGTCATGAGATGCCGCCATGAACTCAGATGACAAAGTCAAACAAATTACGCAGACGTTGTTGTATGCAATGACTCCAGTCCAGCATATTGGTCTAGTATTTCCACAAACATTTTGTTTGCTGCATTTTTCTAATATTTTGTTTTGGTTGACGGCTTTATACACATAGTTCGTCTTACGTGATGGAAGATGTACACGTGGAAGACACGCAGCCTAAAGACATCAAGGTATGATGCCATGTCCCAACACCCAAGGGGCATCTGTCATCTACATCTGTCCATCGACATGCTAATCCAACGATTAAGGACCGAGGAGCACTGAAAGAAGAGTCGTGCTGTCGCGCGCGCGCGTGACAGCTAATATGAAGTCGCATCTTCCAACCGTTCGATGTATTCTCCCTCCTCAAATCCCACTTCCTCGCTATTTTATTAATTCTATAAATATTAAATTGTTTAAACGCCCTTCTAGTTTCTATATATTATGAGTGGACCCTCCCACGAAAGTATTCTTCTCAACTCTAACTTCAATCTCTCTCTACATAAGCCGATTTCTTCCCTAGTCTACCCGTCTCTCTAGACTGTCTCTCTTTGACACACTATTCTTTATGAACCTTTTTAGACAATCGTTGGCCTTTGTGCACAAGATTAAAATTCATAAAATTAACGAGGTCGAGTATATCACATTGTAAATGACAAGACTAAAACAAGATTTAATTTCATAAAAGCTGAGCTTTTGTTATAGAAACTAGATGGGGGTTTAAACAATTTAATATTTACAGAATTAATAAAATAGAGAGGAAGTGGGATCTGAGGAGGGAGAATACATCGAACGGTTGGAAGATGCGACTTCACATTAGCTGTCGCGCGCGCGCGTGACAGCACGACTCCTGAAAGAATGAGCCGCCGCGAAGTACTGGAGAGCACCCAAGGACCTGCTTTACTCCATCTCGAGGTAGATCCAAGATCAACGGTCAGGGTTAGCCACGCTGACGAAGATGTGACAGGGGCATCAGACATCTGTCTGACGCGTGCAGACCACCCCAACTACCCGCATTAAACACCCTAGGCATAGGGTACGTGTCAACCAATCTGTAGAGTAGAAAGAGATGATTCTTCGTAAACCATACATGACCGTTGGAGCCTTCGGTCGAATACGAAGATATCAGCAGGATCGGCGCCAAGATCGAGGAGATAAGGTTGCATCTGTCTTTAATAGTGGACCCCATGTATTATCCCTATAAATACCCCTCTCCACTGAGAGAGAGGGGGTCGACCAATTGGGAGTTAAAGAGTGAATAGAGAGATAGAGAAATTATAAGAGAGGTATGTGTGTGATCTTCCCCTCCCCTTTATCTTCGTTATTCACTCGAAAGTCATTTGACTATCATTGTGTCCCCTCAAATACATAGTGAAACAACTACCCCCGTGGATGTAGGCCTTGGTGCTGAACCACGTAAATCATTGTCTCATTTATATTAAGCATCGTTTGATTGGGGGCCAAAGATATTAATTAGGGGCCTTGACATTTTATTTGCACCCCAAATTTTTCAGGGGCGTATTAAACAGATTGTGAAAATACCATTTTACCCTTCACTAAAAATAAATCTTAAAAACCTATTAACCCTTAATCTTAAGCCTCAATTCATTTCTAGTTCTAAACAAAAAGATCACTCCCTCCCTTCTCACCCTCTCGACTCTTCTCTTCTCCTCCATTAACGACTCCAAGAAAAAGGAAAAAAAATCTTCACCCGAAAAATTTCAGTTACAGTAAAAGGGTCGTCAATTCAACAAGCCTAAACCCTAACGATTTTTCATATGGATGTAGAGACCATAAAAAATCGTTAGGGTATATGGTGATCAAGTTGAAGACCGTATTTCTGGTTTTCATATTTTTTTACCCTAGATTAGAGTCGTTAACATAATATAGAAACCTATGACGATCCTCTATGGACGACCCTTTTTTAAAGGTGAACGACCCCAGGTGAAAAACAAACACCTCCTCTCGTCCCAAAATTTTTCAGAGTCGTCTTGGTATAGACACACAAAATAACGACTCTTTGTGACCCAAGTTAAGAGTCGTCATGGTATATCATATTACCCTGACGATTTTTCATAACCTGGAAAAATTGCAGGTTTGAGTCGTCAGGGTATATCATATTACCCTGACGATTTTTCATAGCCTGAAAAAGTTGCAGTTTTGAGTCGTCATTTTTGGTGTCAATATATTGACGACTTTATAGAGTCGTTGGGGTATACATCCCTCGACATTGACGACTCTTTCTCTGTGTTGTGAGATATATCCAATCCATGGGAGAATTTAAGATAATCTTACCATCAACACAATCATCTTTGTTACTTGAACCTTCTCCAACATCATTTCCCCTACTTGAATTACTCATTTCTAAAAACCCCAAGTTTTCCCCTAAAACCTCCTCGTCTTCTTCTCAACTCACAAAAAAATTAAAAAAAAAATCTAAAATCTGATTTTAATCTAACATAATCTAACCACAATAATTAAATTAACTTTATTAAGTTTTAATACTAATCATTCAGGGGTAGTTTAGGTATTTAGAAAAAAATTTGCTAAGGGGTGACCCAAATTAGGTTTGGGTGACCTTTTTTGTCCTCTAGTGGGAGGCTCCCAATTAATATCTTTGGCACCCAATCAAATGAGGATATTAAGCACTTTACTTTCTGTCCTTATTATTCAACGATGATGTTTTACATATCTCGATCGTACGCATCACTAGGTTACTTCTCCATGACTAGACAAGGACGAGCCTGAAGGCTTTGAGTCGATGAGTCATCGTTTCAACATAGCTTATTTAAGATTTATTCTCCTTTACTACTGTATGAACGAATGCGAACATTGTTTGTGAATATATGGATGCCTTCGTGATTTATGTGTTCACAATCTGGAGCTAGAAATAGGGACTCTGTCCCCGTAAAAGATTTATCTTATCCTGTGATTGCTTATTTTCTGGCTCCCCGTGCTATCCTCTAAATGATAGTGTTCGGATTTAAGCTAACCTTCGAAATCAATCTTCTAAAACCAATTTTATGCGTATGGTTTAAAATTTATTATTCATGGATGATTTAAAACCAATTTTCCTGTAGATCAATACTTCTCTTAAAAGTTATTTATGCTTTCGAGGCACAAAACCCACATATCTGTGCATTTTCTGAAGTTTTTTACGTTTCCCTAAGACGAATCTTACGGATCTGTGCTTTCTTTAGAATGTTGCATACCTTCCATGTTTAAAATTTTAGGACTTGCGTTTTTCTTAGAAATTTCCATGTTTTTCACTTTAAACGGTCGTCCCATGAAAGAATTTCTCAGATTTATGAGTAGATCCATGTTTTCAATTATTGGATCCGCTTCTCCAAATTTTCGTATAAATTCACGATCCAATGGAAACTTTCTGTTGAGTCATACTTTTGGTATACGCGCTTGGATTAACTTTGCTAACAGGATCCACATGGATATTGGATTTTCGATGATGTTTAAATTGTACAGGCGAAGAAAGCAAAGATGGAAAACGCGAAGGATGCAGGAAAAGCCAAAGCGTCATCCAAAGAAATACCAAGGACAACACCAGTCATGACACGCAGCAAGCAGAAGGGTGAAAATCCGAAAGCAACGAACCAGAAGACAGATGCGACGGAAATCACCTCACCGTCAAATACAAACGATGTAGCAGCGGCAGCTCTCAAGGCAATAGCAGCAAAAGCCGATGCAGCCAGAGCAGCAGTAGCAAAAGCCGATGCGAATAGACCAGATGCAGCCAAGGACGACGTAGTGAAAGCTGCAGCAGCTACCCGCGCCCTCGAGCAAAGGGAAGGATTTGCGGAATCGTCAATACCGTAGCCAGCCTTCGGGATGCCACCAACGCAGAACTAGACTCTGCCAATAACCCAACCGTTGCTGACAAGAAACCAACCCTTACCCCCGCATGAGAAGCTACGGATAGTAAATATCGAACCTCCTATCCCCCTAATCCAAACGGTAGATGAAGATCATACCATGGCCCTTGGGGGGCAGGGACGGCTCGGTACGCCAAATCGAGGATCAAATCATTCCCCCCAGTTGATGGAAGATCTTGAGGAGCTAAAGAGGAGCCAAAGGGTGTACACAAAGACGGTAGCATTGCTGGCCCGAGAAAACCAAGAGCTTAGAGATAAGATCGCCCAAAGCCTGGGAACAACTCACCAGCATAACGAAGCCTTGCACGAAGCTAACTCTAAAGCACCTGAGCCGAATCATGACCGAAGAATGGTCGTGACAAATGCAGCAAATCCCGAGCCATTGAACCGAAGAGTAGCCAGAGGGAATAGATCAGCGATCCATATTTTGTTTCATAAGATTCAAACTATTTTGACAGCGAAGACCAAAGACCAAGGAGAAACTCAACCAACGATGATAATCATCGGGCAATGGAGGATCTTCGGGCAGAAATGATAGCAAAGATCAAGCAGTTGAAAGCAAAACAATGGGGAGGAAGATTATAAGAGGTGATGAGAGAAGCCAATACCACCCCGCTGGTTCCGTGTTTAGCCAGAGCTATCATTCCTCAGAAGTGCAATATCCCAGTGTTCGAGTGTTATGATGGATCCAGCGATCCGGCGGCACATCTTCATTACTATAACCGTATGCTGGCACGATGGGATCAGGATGACGCAATCCTCTGCAGATATTTCCTTCAAGTTTGAAAGGATAGGCTCTATCCTGGTTCGACAACCTTCCACCTGGTAGGCCTGGAAATGGTTTCTATTTAGCCTACTTGTGATAACCGCAAGTGCACGGTGTCGACTATACAACACTGAGCAAATACGGGTCGATCCCACAAGGACTTGTGGTGCTATAGTTGATCTCTGGCTTCCTAAACTGAATTTCTAAGATGATATGTAACACAATATTGGTTTTGTCGAAGCGACTGAGGTTGAAGATGTGATTCTAAACTAAGGTAAGAAATAAGTGTAACCAAATGGAAGCTACCCGGGTGATTGTTTCCACCACATGTTCTTATGCTAAGTTAATGCAACCTAAGCTATGTTCTTGAGCTTTCCATGAAAGTCTAAAATTGATGTTTGTAAAATGATTTTGCTAATCAACCCCTAGTATGAGTCTGTCTTCTTACAGATCTGACTCATCACAGGCTTCTTAGCTCCATCAATTAACTACTAATCCTAGCATATTATACACAACAAGAACAAAACCTAAGCTAAACATGTTTAACATGAAATCGGGGTTTCATCAATACCCCAGTAATTTGAATTAAAACATAATTAACAAATACAACACAAATAACGAGTCTAAAGTGGTGCTCACAGCTAGCCCAGGCATGCCCCAAAATCATCCTCTACCTCTTATATTTATACAAGCACAGAATTCCCAAAACATCAAACCCTAATTCTCTTTAAAATAGAAATTAAATGCAATAACCTCTCACTCATACTCTCTGCATCGGTTGTTGGCTCTACTCGATCGTCTCTGAGCTCCCTTGATTGATTGAAGAGAAACCCTAACCCTAGTTCTTCCTATCTCGCCTTAGCTTCTAGGAAAGAGGCTATGAGTGAGATAGAGAGAAGCTAGGGGAGAAGGTGGCTCTTGTCTTTGATTGAGAAGTTTTTGTGGTGACGAGGATATGGAGGTGGTGGTTTTGCGGGCGGCGGCGGTATGGTCGGGGAAGAAAGGGGTGAATGGGTTCTGCGAGTTGTGTCGGGGGGAAGAAAGAGAGGATGGAGAAGAGAAATGAGGTGGGTCGACTAGGGTATAGGGTTAGGGAACTTCATTTTGTGAAGCGGGCACATCAAGTGCTTTGATGGAACGGCCGAGCGAGGCGTAGGATGTAGCTAAGGGAGATCTGAACGGCTCAGGGAGACTTGGAGTGATCTGGTGTTGAGCGGGAGCAGCGAGCTTCGATGCGCGTGGAGGCAGCGAGCGTTGGATGAAGATCTAACGGCTCTGAATGTACGGACTCGAATCCGGGTCACGGGTCGGGTCTAGCTCAAGCCCATGTCTTGTAGATGAGTTGCTACTTGTTGGGTTGCAACTGTTGCTCGCGCGCGGGCTTTGGCTCTGCTCCATAGACGCTTGCCTCCAATTCTTCGCTCTTTTGGCTCCTCGGATTCTCCCGAGCTTTATTTATTACCTAAAAACACAAAATTAATTAATACAAATATTTATTCTTGAAAACAAAGAAAACACGAGAATGCTGGGATAATATCGATTTCTAAGCGCAAAAGATGAGTAAAATGCCAATAAAAAGGTGTATAAATATGCAATATTTGGCACTCATCAAATACCCCCAAACCTGAATTTTACTTTTCCTCAAGTGAAACAAAATTAAGAAATCCTAACTATACCCCTGTCGCGAGTCTCTCGAATGCATTTAGCGTATGCACTAAGCCTTTAAATCCCTAGGTGTCCCTAGTGGACGAGTTGTAGTCTCGTGAGGGTTTACCAGAGGTGTACCCACAAAACCTTCTCAAACTTCAGAATGTAAAAGAGTCTCAAGCATCCAAGGAGCTATGAGGACATAGAGTATCTGCATGCTAGTAACAGAAGTTAGAACTACCAAAGAACGCATTCTCATCCTTAAGTCTTTGAGCGAGAAGTAACCATACCATATGAAAGAATTCGGATTCGATTGTGATCATAAGCCTCGACTTCTGCCTCACTAATAGGGTTTTATGATAATTGCACTCAAAAAGATCGCTTTTTAGTCTCTCATGTGTGCAGGCAGGAATAAAGAGAGAAATCCTGCACACGTTGTAGGTAAGAAGGATAACCTTCCGAAATAAAATCTGGAGACTCCACAGAAGTGTGGACAAAAAGAATCTTTTTCTGATGATCTCTAAGAAAGGAAAATCAACCATTAGCAAGGATGGGAGTACTCACTTACCTTCTCACCCGATCGGCAATTAATATCACTCTCTCATAAGAACCATAGAAACGTCTTCAATCTTCGGTCTTCAACTGTTGATGACGAACTTCTGAACTTTACAAAAACTTTAATTTTTTTTTTTTTTTTTTTTTTTAACTTACATTAAAACAATAAAACTCAATTTTTCACAAACTTCATTAATTCTCATCCTATTTTCTTTTCTTTTCTTTGTTGCATATAAACCTTGGACTATATCAACTTTTCTTTCAATATTCTGATGCTGCTCCGTTTGTTGACGATGATGTGTTTCTATGGGTCTGTTGATTAAGAGAGAGAGTGATGCTAACTGCAAATCGATATTTAGAAGGAGTTTTCATCTCTAGACGTCACCCTCATGATTGACAAAAACTAGCACTCAAGAGATCAAAAGTAGTCTTTGAAAGTGGTGCGAAGTTGGGTAGCTCACCATTCCTACCGGAATTGATGTACGGTGACACACACTCTAACACTTTTCTAGAAAGTTGCAAAAATTGAAGGTTGGTGCCTCACTTGATGTAAAATGGGTAGTCTCCACTATGGGTGATCACAATTCTACAACCGAATATCTAAACAGCACCTAATTTGCTCTCCGGTATGGTTAAATCCAATTTTAACGCTCTAATCAACTAAGAAACCCGATTGTGTTTTCCGGTACTTCCAACTTCTGTTATTTCGGTCAGATTCTCTATGTAAACATAGCTAGAAGCATGCTAGTGACTCTAAAATCTCTAAAAGTTGGAGGTTTTTATGCCAGTATTTACAAAAGAGTTTTGATTTTTTTTATTTTTTTTATTTTTTTGAAAGTAAAAGATTAAAAAGACTAAAAACTCTATATGCAAATGCAAATGCACCCCCAAACCTAAATCAAACATTGTCCTCAATGTGTAGACAGATAGAAAAAATTTAAACAGTCACATACCAAGAGAACTATGCTGATAAGAGAAAAGGGAAGAGATTACCGGTATGTCGGCGGAGCGAGGTTAGAGCTTCATTAGTCAAGGCTAGAATCCAACATTCTCAGTGGAGATCATATCGGATTAGCACAATATATGTACAAGAAAACTCAACCGTTTCAAGAAAAGAAAATTTAACAAGTCCTACTGGATTATATACAAGGTAAATTCACCATACACTAACAATCTAAAGAGTTGAGGATCAACCCAATAGAAAATATATACAAACATCAACTGCCTTACACAAATATAAAATGAGAGTGCAAGTAAGGCTGTATATGGGAATGAGTTTCCCCCAAACCTAAACTTGTCAACAGGTGTGTTCTTGAGTACAAAATCTTGCAATTTTAAAGGTACATCATGCAAAAGGTCTAACTCAAAATGAGTTTTGCTAATAACAGGCAGACATACATATTCCAACTGTGGTTCCCTAAAGGTGTTATACTTTGATGCAAAATAGTCCAAGAGGACTTGGGAAGCACAAAGCTCTAGGCCTAAATTAGGCATTCTTAGAAAAGTTGGTTTTGCAATTTTGTTACAAACTACACCTAGGTTTGGTGGAGGAGTTTCAATTTGTGACTTAGGAGAGAAAGTAGGTACATCTAAGTTGTTTTCATGCATAAGATCATTTGCACCATTACACACTTTCCTCAAGTCAGACACGGGTAAATCATGCTCACCAGCATAGAACAATTCATCAATCACCATGTCATAATCATCAGAGCAGGCAACATATTGTGACATGGCCAGGGAATCAGACACAAAAATAATATCATGGTCCATAAGAATATTAGTGTCTACAGAAGATTCATCCTTTCCTAAGTCACAAACAAGTTGTGCAGCATGCTCACATTCACTGAAAAATTTCACAAATCCAAGCTCAGAGTTAATATCACATGTATGAATGTTAGAAGAAGTATCATTCATAGGGTTCACAGAAGAGACGCCTAACGTCTCTGAACCCAAAGATTCCATCATATTTTCAGCATGCACATGTTCTTCTAACATATCATAATCATCATCATCATCATCATAACAAAAATGCATTTCCCTATTCAAACTTGTAGCATTTCTAGTGTACTCATTTACCTCTAGATTAGGTTCATATTCTGTATTAATTGCATGGGTAGGAATAGAAACACTATTTTCAAGATTTTCTTTATTAGGGACAATAATCATCCTATCATAAACTTCCCTCCATTCTTCTTTCTCTAAATGAATTAGGTTCATCTTTAAGAACATGTGAAGTTGTTCAATGGAAGGAGAGTCTTCAATAGTGGGTATCCTTGTTTCATATGAATGATCATTATATGGTTGTGCACATGGCTCACTACACAAGGTAAACTCATACATGTTGCTAGATGGATGATCATGCATTGCATTCAATTCAAATATATCATTATTTTGCTCTATGAGGTTTTCCATTGAGTGCATACATGGAGGTGGGGAAGTATAACATTGTTCAACTTCCCACTGTGATGGATGATGCATGTGTGCATGGTTATCATGGCTCTCCCTAGACTGTCTAAACTCATGCAAGATGTAGCAGTTCTCAGCAGGGTGGTCTAAGCTACCACATAAGGTACAAGCATACATTTCATAGTGCCTAGGGGGATTAGATTCGACAGATTGCTCATGTAATTGCCTTTCTAAAGCAGATACTTGAGCTTCTAATTGATCTAAAAGTGATGACTGAGTATGAGAAAGTTGTTCATTTTCAACCTGTGGTGGATGATACATGTGCTCATAATGATTAGGGTATGTGAAGTCGGGGCCCTGAGAAGGCTCATAATAATCCCTAAAATCACTATGGTATGTGGGGAGTTCATACTGTGAAGCATGCCCGTAAGCAAGCTCTCTAATGGATTTGTTTGTATCCCCAGTTGCAGACCAAAATCCTGACATGATTTAGCACTCAAATTGAACTCAAAGCCTAGTTGTAGTGGGCTCAGTTTGGTTTATTGGGTTTCATTTGGTTTAAGTGGGATTTGGTTTGTTTGGGCTTTGGTTTGTTTGAAATGTACATCCCAGAGGTTATGCAAAAGCCAAGTGGCTGTGGGCTTCAGATTTGGTTTTGGTGGGATTGGTTTGTTGGGAAAGTACAGCCCAGTTGATGTTAAACAGCCCAACAGTGTGGGTTCTAGCCCAGATGATGTGGGCTCAGATGTGTGTACAGCCCAGCAGTATGGCTTATGTGGGCTGAAAGTTCAGAATGCTAAGCCTAGTAAGTAGGCTTCAGCTTATGTGCAGAGCCCAGTGAGTTGCAGGCTTTAGATGTTATGAAGAGCCCAGGTTAAAGATCGATTCTTTGCACAAAGATAGTTTGTGCAAAGCACAGCAGCAGAAGTAGCACAACTCACCTAAATTTGTCACACCCTTTCACAGAACTGAGCACAGAGGTGTGCTTTTTGCTGCTATACGGCACAGGGTATCCAGCAGATTAACAGAGTATATCACTTACAGCATCATACATTCATCAAATTCCAGCACAATGTAGCTATGAACTCCACAGATGCAATAGATTAACAGATTAAGCAATGCTAGCACTTACAACATGCTCAGAGTTTGCGGGGTTCACACAAATTCTCAGGGCGGGGTCAATCGGGTATAAGGGTATAGAGTGACTCACTCAACAACTCACACAAGGTCAAGCATGCAAACTTGAAAACCTCGGTTGTGGCTCAAACTCACGGCTTCAGGGGCTGGAGTTGAGAACAAAGACACGGGGTATATCTTTGAGTTTGGCAAGGTCAAGCAAAATCAGACACAAAGATGGCTCGGTTTATATGGGCAGAGCACACAACTTGTGCTCAACACGGCTTAGCAAGTTTGTGCGGGTTGGCAATCTATACAAAGACAGCTTGGTTATGCACAAACCAAAGCAGACTCACAGATGAATAACACAGCCCAAGAACAATAACTCACAAAAGAAATAACACCCAATTGCTCAAACTTGAACACATCACAAGAAATTTATGCACAACACATGACAGTTTGGTGCACAGGAAAAAACAACAATGCAAGGTCTAGCACAAAATTGAACATGCATAAGGGCACAGGGGTAGATAGGCATCAACCCAATCCAGGTGATGTCAACCAGCCCGATTGATGTCGATGGCTTGGTTGTGACAGAGCGGATTGTGTCAACTCACTCAATTGACTTCACTTTTCTCGAGAGGTTAAGTTCAAAACTTACGGGGTAGATGAAGTCAACTATCACAAATTGATATCAACAGTAAGCTCTTTGGTTTGCAGCCACTGACTATCCAAGCCCTAACTCACAAGCTGCGGGGATGGAGCTTGGCTCGGGCGAGATGAAGGCTCGGCCGGATATCACAGGGACAATATAAGATGCTTGTTATGGTTCATTCACAGGCAAAGAGGTTCAACAGATTTTGGTAATGCACAGTTTAGTCAAATAGTAATGAGGTACAGCTCATGAATAAGTGACAAATTCATACAGGGGAGGTTTACAGAGCATACATGGCACAGGGCATACAATGTTCAATTACTAACCTCAAGTCCTGCGTTTTTTTTCTTGGGCTTGCTCAGCTGCACCTTATGCGCCAGTTTTCGCTCCAATGACAACTGTGTTTTTCTCCCCTGCTGTCCTTGGGCTTGCTCAGCAGATGTTAGGTACCTGCTAGCTCACAAAGAAATCTCAGTTCTCATAAAAGTGCAGGTGAAGCAAAGGAGTTGAATATTAACACTGGCACATGCACTGAGAGTTTCTTGGACTGACACAGGGGAAAAACAAGAATTGTTATGCTTATTGGACTGACAGGGAATGAGAGTTACAAGTGACACTAAGCTACAGGTTGTAATGACCAATGGATTATACCAACCTCAGATCAAAACTAAAAACTACAGAGTATAAATGCAAATTGCTTTAAAGCAAAGATGCAGTTTTCATGAATGCAAGCTAATGCAAGTGAGATCAATTAACTAAGATGAGAACTACCAGCTACAGCTACAGATGAGATGCAAGAGATGCAGGCTACAGCTACAGATGAGAACTACCAGTTACACTAAGTTATAACACAAGGAAACTAAGTTACAAAAACTGAAGTCAAACAAAGAATGATGGAAGCTAAGTTACACTACAACAGGACTAAAGGAAATAACACAGAGAGAATATGTACAGGGGTGAGTAAATCTCAGTAAAGACATGCCAATGATCAACAGGGCACTCGCCAAGTCCCCGGCAGCGGCGCCAAAAACTTGGTAGGCCTGGAAATGGTTTCTATTTAGCCTACTTGTGATAACCGCAAGTGCACGGTGTCGACTATGCGAGACCGAGCAAATACAGTCGATCCCACAAGGACTTGTGGTGCTATAGTTGATCTCTGGCTTCCTAAACTGAATTTCTAAGATGATATGTAACACAATATTGGTTTTGTCGAAGCGAATGAGGTTGAAGATGTGATTCTAAACTAAGGTAAGAAGTAAGTGTAACCAAATGGAAGCTACCAGGGTGATTGTTTCCACCACCTGTTCTTATGCTAAGTTAATGCAACCAAAGCTATGTTCTTGAGCTTTCCATGAAAGTCTAAAATTGATGTTTGTAAAATGATTTTGCTAATCAACCCCTAGTATGAGCTGTCTTCTTACAGTACAGCTCATCACAGGCTTCTTAGCTCCA
Organism: Papaver armeniacum; assembly: GCA_023531295.1. Taxonomy (NCBI): domain Eukaryota; kingdom Viridiplantae; phylum Streptophyta; class Magnoliopsida; order Ranunculales; family Papaveraceae; genus Papaver; species Papaver armeniacum. The sequence goes on along the minus strand of JAJJWW010009636.1, from coordinate 40,744 downwards.
TCAATTAACTACTAATCTTAGCATATTATACACAACAAGAACAAAACCTAAGCTAAACATGTTTAACATGAAATCAGGGGTTTCATCAATACCCTGGTAATTTGAATTAAAATATAATTAACAAATACAACACAAATAACAGTCTAAAGTGGTGCTTGGCTAGCCCAGGCATGCCCCAAAATCATCCTCTACCTCTTATATTTATACAAGCACAGAATTCCCAAAACATCAAACCCTAATTCTCTTTAAAATAGAAATTAAATGCAATAACCTCTCACCCATACTCTGCATCGGTTGTTGGCTCTACTCGATCGTCTCACGAGCTCCCTTGATTGATTGAAGAGAAACCTAACCCTAGTTCTTCCTATCTCGGTCTTAGCTTCTAGGAAAGAGGCTATGAGTGAGATAGAGAGAAGCTAGGGGAGAAGGTGGCTTCTTTGTCTTGATGGAGAAGTTGTTGTGGTGACGGGGATATGGAGGTGGTGGTTTTGCGGCGTCGATGGTATGGTCGGGGAAGAAAGGGGTGAATGGGTTACTGCAGAGTTGTGTCGGGGGAAGAAAGAGAGGATGGAGAAGAGAAATGAGGTGGGTCGACTAGGGTATAGGGTTAGGGAACTTCGCTGTGAAGCGGGCACATCAAGTGATGGAACAGGCTGAGCGAGCGTAGGATGTATCTAAGGGAGATCTGAACGGCTCAGGGAGACTTGGAGTGATCTGGTGTTGAGCGGGAGCAGCGAGCTTCGATGCGCGTGGAGGCGGCGACGTTGGATGAAGATCTAACGCTCTGAATGTACGGACTCGAATCCGGTCATGGGTCGGGTCTAGCTCAAGCCCATGTCTTGTAGATGAGTTGCTACTTGTTGGGTTGCAACTTGCATTGTGTGATGCGGCTTTGGCTTTGCTCCATAGACGCTTGCCTCCAATTCTTCTCGCTCTTTTGGCTCCTCGGATTCTCCGAGCTTTATTTATTACCTAAAAACACAAAATTAATTAATACAAATATTTATTCTTGAAAACAAAGAAAACACAGAATCTGGGATAATATCTGATTTCTAAGCGCAAAAGATGAGTAAAATGCCAATAAAAAGGTGTATAAATATGCAATATTTGGCACTCATCACCACCTAACTCCATCGACTCCTACGACCAGCTTACTAAGAAGTTCTTGGGGACTTACATGTACAACAAGGCTGTAAACGCAGGAATGGACAAACTATTCTCATTGGCAATCGCCTACAAAGAGACAACCCGAGAATATACCGACATATGGTACAAAATTTGCCAAGCGATAGGGAATGTAGATCCGGTGGTCAGTATCAACTGCTACAAGTGGGGGTTAGATAGGATGAGCCCACTATTTGTCGAGATCCATGGAAGTGTTCCGACGACCAAAGGAGATCTTCGAGTAATCATCGAAAAGCATGCCATATTAGAAGAAATCCAGCGGGAAAATCCCAGAGCCCAGATTCAAAGACCTCATCGAGATAATTCGATGAGCAAGCCAGGCGGTTCCAAGAGGGGCGGCTGCAAAAAACGACCTAGCGAAGATAGGAGAGGACGAAGGGATGATCATCGAAGTAATGACCGGAAGTTCGAAGACCAAGTTTACACGAAGCTGAACACAAACTACACCCGTATCCTGAGAGAGATCAAGGATCGGGAAAACATGGAGTGGCCATGGTCCAAAGGGAAGCAACCTCCAAGGACCGAGAAGTCGAGAGATTGCTGCGAGTATCACTGCTTCAACGGGCACCAAACCAAGAAATGCAAGAATTCTCAAAATCATGATCCAAAAGCTCATTGACGCAGGTGACCTCAAGAAATACATACAGAAGGCAGATACCGAAGATAAGGCCAAACGAAGCAAACAAGTTCAGCTACCCGAGGGAAACCGGACGCTCAATACCATCTCCTGTTCCGAAGCTACCGGACCCTCGCTGACGGCTCAGATAGGGAAAAGGATGAGGAAATAATTCGAGGATTATGCGAATCAAAAAATCGATGGAGTAGAAGTTGACAAACATGAGCAGTGGATGAACGCACCAATGACTTTCGAGGCTGAGGATGTCGAGGAGGACATGGAAGATCACAATGATCCTTTGGTCCTCACACTACCAGTGGTAGGGTGCAATATCAAGAAGATCCTCATCGACGGAGGGAGCTTGGTAAATGTTCTGTTCTATGACACATTCAAACGAATGGAGCTCAATGATGAACAACTGATGTCTTCGTACTATACCATCTATGGATTCAATGGGGCACCAATAAAGCCGTTAGGTGATATTGTCTTGCAAGTGGACGCAGGGCCAATGAAGGTAGATACTCGATTCAGTGTGGTGGACGCACCTCCCCCCTACAACGCCATCATCGGTCGGAGATGGGTGCACAAACTCAAAGGAGTGACATCAACCTATCATCAATACCTTAGATTTCCAACACCCGAAGGGGTGATAGAGATAAAGGGAGATCGGGTTACCGCCCGAGAGTGCCAAGCTCTACAAACCCAGCTCAATAACGAAGAAGATGAGCAACAGAAGTCTCGAATGAGTCGGAACAAATAAGCTGCTACGGAAAAAGCAATTGATCTTTATCTCGAAGAAATCTCAGGGAAAAGTCTGATTAAGGAAAGCATCGTTCTAAACGCAGAGGCAAGCACCTCAACAGCTAAGGAGGCAAGAATCTACTAAATAGCAATTAAAGAATGTCCCTTTCCTAGGAAACAAATCCTACGGTCACATCCATAGAACACCGTGAAGGAGATCAATATAGGGACCAAAGAAAACCCGAAGATGATCAAGATAGGGACCTTGATGGACAAAGAAAGAGAGTTAGCTCTTATCAAGCTACTCATAGAATATGCAGATATCTTCGCGTGGAAGTTAGGAGACATGCCGGAATCGACCCGAAGATAATCCAGCACGAATGATGAGTGCCAAATAGTGCATATTTATACACCTTTTTATTGGCATTTTACTCATCTTTTGCGCTTAGAAATCAGATATTATCCCATATTCTGTGTTTTCTTTGTTTTCAAGAATAAATATTTGTATTAATTAATTTTGTGTTTTTAGGTAATAAATAAAGCTCGGAGAATTTGAGGAGCCAAGAGCGAAGAATGGAGTCGAGCATCTATGGAGCGAGAAAGCCAAAGCCGCGCAGCGCAACGGTTGCAACCCAACAAGTAGCAACTCATCTACAAGACATGGGCTTGAGCTAGTCCCGACCGCGACCGGATCGGCCCGTCCACTCCAAGCCGTCGAGATTTCGATCTTCTACATCCCTACGGTCGCTGCTCCCACTAGCATCGATGTTCGATACTCGCTCAACACTAGATCAAGCCAAAACCGCTTACCTCCCCTGAGCCGTTCGGATCGCACCCGACTTCATCCAACGCTCGCTAGGCTAGTCTCATCATTTCTCGATGCACCCGCTCAACACCACACCACCTATATAAGCTCCTTAGCCAAAACCTAAACCTAATTTTCTCTTCTCTTCTCCTCTCCACCCGACAGAGCTCTGCTCTCCACCTCCTCTTCCCCAGGCATCTCGTCAACGCCATCACCACCACCATCTCCTCTGCCCGTTCTTCCCGACACCACAGTCACCAGCAAACGATGCACCTTCCCTTACCGTCTCTCTCTACCTAGTTCATAGCTTCTTCCCTAGAAGCTAAGATCGAGACAGAGAGAACTAGGGTTAGGGTTTCGCGGCGAAGAGCACCTCGAGCCGAATTGACAAGAGAGGGTGAATCGGAGAGCATGGGTAAATGGGTATGAATTTAATTGTTATTTTAAATCAAATTTAGGGTTTGATATTTTGGGGGATTTTTCATGTATAAATAGAAGGTGTATTTGGATGTTGGAGGTATGCAGGCTGCTTGATTAGCTTCATTTAGGGTTAATTTGTATTATTTTGATGTTTTAAGTTAATTATCGGGGTGTTGATGAAGCCCCGATTTCTATGTCAAGCATATCTAAATTAAGTTTTATTCTTACTGTGTGATATTGTATGAATGATTAGTAGTTAATCGATGATGCTAACAAGCTTTGTGATGAGTACATCTTGTAAGAAGACAGCTCATACTAGGGGATTGTTAGTAAAAATCAGTTAACAAACATCTAGTTTTGAGCTTTCATGGAAAGCTCAAGAATATAATCTCAATTAGGTTGCCTGATCATGGGATTAGTGGTGGATTCACCACCCTGGTGCCTTCTACTTGTCACTGCCTTAGTTTAGAATCACACTACAAACTCAGTCGCTTCGACACTCAAATTTTTATGTTACATATTCACCTAAAACTCAGTCTAGCAAAGCCTTAGATCACACTAGAGCACCACAAGTCTCTGTGGATCGACTCGCACTTGCCCTGTCTCACATACTAGACACCGTGCACTTGCGGTATCACCGTAGGCCATATAATTTACCCATCTTCTAGGCCTACCAAGTTTTTGGCGCCGCTGCCGGGGACTTGGCGCGTGCCTTGCTGATTTTTGGCTCGTTTCACTGTGTTTCATCCTACCCCTGTACATATTCTCATTTTGCTATTTTTAGCCCTGTGCATTTTCATCTGTATCTGTAACTTAGTTTCCATTGTTCAGTTTTTAACTCCATCTGCATCTCATAAACTCCATTATATAACTTAGATAGTGTAACTTAGTTAGTCTACTTGCATTATAGTATAACTTAGCATATTGTAACTTTACCTTGGCATTCTAGATAATTTTTTAGCACTTGCATTAGCTGCACTCTCACCTGATTCCTCATTGCATCTCAGTTAGATTACTTGCATTGCATTAGCTCCATCTGATCTCTCATTGCTTTAACATTCCAGTACTAGTATTTTGAGGGTCTTGCTTTGGCTTGTGGAGATCGAGCTTCTTTGTGAGTTACGAATTTTCTTTGTGCACTTGCACTTCTTTGTCTTCTTTGTGAGGCTTGTCTTGTGCAAGCCAACCCAAGAAAAGCTCGGGGATTTAAGGTTAGTCTCCCCGTGACATTGCTATGAACAAGCGTGCTATGACCCTCGGTAGTGCATCTCGCCCGAGCGGTAACCCTCCACCCTCTGAAGTTTGTTGTGCCTAACTGTCTCTGTACACCTGAGTGTTGAATCTTTGAGAAATGCTTGCCTGACAAACTGGCCATTTTGCTGTCCTGAGCACTAATGAAACTTGTTCACAATGAGCTGTGCATTACACCTGAAGTTCACTCAGTGTGTATGATCTGAACTGTGTAATCCGTAGCCTGGATAGCCAGACTAGCTGAGCTTGAAGTTCACTCTGAGCCAAGCTCCAGCCCCCTGAAGCTGCAACTTGTGTTGTGTTGTCAACCACCCCAGCTTACCTGTGACTCTGTGCATGATCTACCCTGTCAATCTTGTGTATAACCACAGCTTTACCCGCTGAAGCATTGACCTCGAGCCCACAGCTTTGAGGTTGAACCGGGTAGTGTGTGGCACGAGCATACTTGTGTGGCTTTGAGCATACCTCCGAGTGTGCTCAAATGCACTGGACCTGTTGCACCTCCCCAAACCAGCCCACATAACTTGGCCTGCAACCACGGGCTCTGTGAGTAAACTTGCCCAATCTTGGGCCATCAATCTAAATCGAGCCCACATAACCCACACAATGGGGTGATCAACACAACTGGCCGTGACAAAACCGAGCCCAGTCTGGCTGGGTTGTACCTTTTCTCCTTTGGGCTGCTTAGGCTAAACCTATTAGTCAATTTGTGCAGTTTTCACAAATCCTGGGCTTCAAACAACAAAATCCCAAACCAAACCCATCAAAACCAAATTCCCAATAAACCAAAACCCCATTCAAAACCAAACTGAGCCCACAAAAACCAAACATAAACTGGGCTCTATTTGCATCACTTGGACTTAACCTCCTTGGTTTTGAGACATCATTTAAATGTGTGCTAGGCAATAGTACTCCTTTTTGAGCCCAAATTGAGTTGTTTGACCATGTCAGAATTTGCATACGGGCAGGATTCATATTATGGACCCCCACAGACCATAGTGATTTTAGGGACTATTATGAGCCTTCTCGGGGCCACGACCTTCAATATTCACACCTAATCATTATAACCACATGTATCAGTCATCACAATGGGGAGATGAACAATTTTATACTCCCCCAACTCCTTGCTTGCAATCAATAATGGAAACGCTCATGGAGCAAAATGCTGACTTGAATTGAATGTAATGCATGATCATCCCTATAGCAATATATCTCGAATTTCCCTTCTCTAGTGAACCACATGTGCAACCATGTAATGATCATTCATATGAAGCATGCACACCCACTAGTGAAAACTCTCCTTCCATTGAACAACTCAACATGATTCTTCAAATGAACCTAATTCAGACACAAAATGAAGAATGGAAGGAATTTCATGATAAGATGCTAGTTGTCCCTAATAAAGCAAATCTTGAAAATAGTGTTTCTATGCCTACTCATGCAAATAACACTGAATATGAACCTAATCTAGAGGTAAATGAGTACACTAGAAATGCTAATAGGGAAATGCATTTTTGCTATGATGATGAATATGACATGTTAGAAGAACTTGTTCATCTTTGAAAATTCTTTGAAATCTTTGGGTTCAAAAACATTAAGTTTCTCTTACCGTGAACCACATGAATGATGTTTTTCTAATATTCATACATGTGATCTTTTGATTTGGGGTCTGAAAATGAGCATGATGTCTCTCTTGGCTATGTTATGAATGAGAATGAAATTTTGAGTGATAATGATTATGACATGGAAATTTATGAACTGTTTAATGCAAGTGAACATGATTTGTTTAATTCTCAGCCTAAGTCACAATGTGAAGTTTCTTGTTATCTCCCTATGCATGAAACTGAAATTGTAGATGATGATTATGGACTAGAGGCGATAGAAATGTTTTATGAACATGAGCATGTTACAACACTTGTAAATGATTTGGGAAATATTATTGTGAGTGAAATCTGTTACTCTTGAGCTCACACATGTGAACAACTTAGAAAAGCCCAACATCATACCCATGTCACATTTTGATAAATTTCCACCCAACCTAGGTGTAGTTTGTAACCAAATTGCAAAATCAACTTTTAAAGAGTTCCCAATTTAGGTCTAGAACTTTGTGCTTCCCAAGTCCTCTTGGACCATTTTGCATCAAAGTATAACACTTTTAAGGAACCACGAGTTGGAATGTGTATGTCTGCTTTGTTCTTAGCAAAACTCATTTTGAGTTAGACCTTTTGCATGATGTACCTTTAAAATTGCAAAATTTTGTGCTCCCAAACACACCCGTTCACAAGTTTAGGTTTGGGGGAAACTCATTCCCATTTGCAGTCTTACTTGCACTCTCATATTATATTTGTGTAAGGCTGTTAATGTGTGTACATATTTTCTATTGGGTTGATCCTCAACTCTTTAGATTATTGGTTTATGGTGAATTTCATTGTATATATCCAGTAGGACTTGTTAAATTTTTCTTTTCTTGATTCGGTTGAGTCTTCTTGCACATATATTATGCTAATCCGATATGATCTCCGTTGAGAATGTTGGATTTTGCCTTGACTAAAGAAGCTCAACCTTGCTCCTGCCGACATCCAGGTAATCTCTTCCCTTTTCTCTTATCAGCATAGTTCTCATGGTATGTAAATGTTTAAATTTTTCCTATCTGTGACACATTGAGGACAATGTTTGATTTAGGTTTGGGGGTGCATTTGCATTTAGAGTTTTTAGTCTTTTATTTTACCTTTTATTTTCAAAAAAAAAAAAAAAAAAAAAAATCAATTCAAATCAATTCAAAACTCTTTTTGTAAAAACCTCCAACTTTTAGAGATTTTAGGGTCACTAGCATGCTTCTAGCTATGTCTACATAGAGATTCGACCCAGAAATAACGAACTTGGAAGTCTTAGGAAAACGCAATCGGGTTTCTTAGTTGATTAGAGCGTTAAAGTTGGATTTAACCATACCGGAGGGCGAATTAGGTCTTGTTTAGATATTCGGTAGTAGAATTGTGATCACCCATAGTGGAGACTACCCATTTTACATCAAGTGAGGCACCAACCTTCATTTTTGCAACTTTCTAGAAAAGTCATTAGAGTGTGTGTCACCTTACGTAAATTAGGGTAGGAATGGTGAGCTACCCAACTTCGCACCATTTTCAGCACTACTTTTGATCTCTTGAGTGCTAGTTTTTGTCAATCATGAGGGTGACGTCTAAAGATGAAAACTCCTTCTAAATACCGATTTGTAGTTAGCATCATTCTCTCTCTCAATCAGCAAGACCCATAGAAACACATCATCGTCAGCAACCTGGAGCGAGAATCGAGAATATGGAAAGAAAAATTGATATAGTCCAAGGTTTATGTGCAACAAAGAAAAGAAAATAGGATGAGAATTAATAAAATTTATAAAATCAAGACAATACAAGTTGTGAAAAAATTGAGTGATAAAGTCCTTTGTCCATGGAGTTAGTTGTTTCATTATTTGTATTTTTATTTTCACTTATTATAAAAAAAAAAAAAAAAAAAAAAAAAAAAAAAAAAAAATTCAAAAGTCAAAAAAAAAATATTGTAGTTTATTTTCTTATTTTTGCTACCACCATGGTAAAGAAGAATTTAAAAAGAAAAATCCAAACAACAAGGAAATTTGTGTAAAAAAAAAAAGTTAAAAATTGTCAAGTTTTTGTGAAGTTTAGAAGTTCGTCATCAACATTTGAAGACCAGAAGACCGAAGATTGAAGACGTTTCTATGGTTTCTTATGAGAGAGTGATATTAATTGCCGATCGGGTGAGAAGTGAGTGAGTACTCCCACCCCTTACTAATGGTTGATTTTCCTTTCTTAGAGATCATTAGAAAAAGTCTTTTTGTCCACACCTTTGTGGAGTCTCCGGTTTTACTTGGAAGGTTATCCTTCTTACCTACAACGTGTGCGGGATTTCTCTCTTTATTCCTGCTGCACACATGAGAGACTAAAAAGCGATCTTTTTGAGTGCAATTATCATAAAATCCTAATGGTGAGGCATAAGTTGAGACTTATGATCACAATCGAATCCGAATTCTTTCATATGGTATGGTTACTTCTCGCTCGGCACTTAAGGATGAGAAGGCGTTCTTCGATAGTTCTAACCATTTACTAGCATGCGAAACTCTATGTCCTCATAGCTTCTTGGAGGCTTGAGACTCTTTTACACTCTGAAGTTGGAGAAGGTTTTGTGGGTACACCTCTGGTAAACCCTCACGAGACTACAACTCGTCCACTAGGGACACCTAGCGGTTTAAAGGCTTAGTGCATACGCTAAATGCATTCGAGAGACTGCGACGGGGGTATAGTTAGGATTTCTTCATTTCTGTTTCACTTGAGGACAAGTAAAATTCAGGTTTGGGGGTATTTGATGAGTGCCAAATAGTGCATATTTATACACCTTTTTATTGGCATTTTACTCATCTTTTGCGCTTAGAAATCAGATATTATCCCATATTCTGTGTTTTCTTTGTTTTCAAGAATAAATATTTGTATTAATTAATTTTGTGTTTTTAGGTAATAAATAAAGCTCGGAGAATTTGAGGAGCCAAAGAGCGAAGAATTGGAGTCGAGCATCTATTGGCAGAAAGCCAAAGCCGCGCCGCATGCAGATTTGCAACCCAACAAGTAGCAACTCATCTACAAGACATGGGCTTGAGCTAGTCCCGACCCGTGACCCGGATCCGAGCCCGTCCACTCCAAGCCGTCGAGATTTCGATCTTCTACATCCTACGGTCGCTGCTCCCACTAGCATCGATGTTCGATACTCCGCTCAACACTAGATCAAGCCAAAACCGCTTACCTCCCGAGCCGTTCGAGATCGCACCCGACTTCATCCAACGCTCGCTAGGCTAGTCTCATCATTTCTCGATGCACCCGCTCAACACCACACCACCTATATAGCTCCTTAGCCAAAACCTAAACCTAATTTTCTCTTCTCTTCTCCTCTCCACCCGACTGAGCTCTGCTCTCCACCTCCTCTTCCCCGACCATCTCTGCAACGCCATCACCACCACCATCTCCTCTGCCGTTCTTCCAGGCACCACATTCACCAACAAACGATGCACCATCCCTTACCGTCTCTCTCTACCTAGTTCATAGCTTCTTCCCTAGAAGCTAAGATCGAGACAGAGAGAACTAGGGTTAGGGTTTACGCGACGAAGAGCACCTCGAGAGCCGAATTGACAAGAGAGAGGACTGAATCGAGAGCATGGGTAAATGGGTATGAATTTAATTGTTATTTTAAATCAAATTTAGGGTTTGATATTTTGGGGGATTTTTCATGTATAAATAGAAGGTGTATTTGGATGTTGGAGGTATGCACAGGCTAGCGATTGCTTCATTTAGGGTTAATTTGTATTATTTTGATGTTTTAAGTTAATTATCGGTGTTGATGAAGCCCACGATTTCTATGTCAAGCATATCTAAATTAAGTTTTATTCTTACGTGTGATATTGTATGAATGATTAGTAGTTAGCGATGATGCTAACAAGCACTGTGATGAGTACATCTTTGTAAGAAGACAGCTCATACTAGGGGATTGTTAGTAAAAATCAGTTAACAAACATCTAGTTTTGAGCTTTCATGGAAAGCTCAAGAATATAATCTCAATTAGGTTGCCTGATCATGGGATTAGTGGTGGATTCACCACCCTGGTGCCTTCTACTTGTCACTGCCTTAGTTTAGAATCACACTACAAACTCGTTAAACTTCGACACTCAAATTTTTATGTTACATATTCACCTAAAACTCAGTCTAGCAAAGCCTTAGATCACACTAGAGCACCACAAGTCTCTGTGGATCGACTCGCACTTGCCCTGTCTCACATACTAGACACCGTGCACTTGCGGTATCACCGTAGGCCATATAATTTACCCATCTTCTAGGCCTACCAAGTTTTTGGCGCCGCTGCCGGGGACTTGGCGCGTGCCTTGCTGATTTTTGGCTCGTTTCACTGTGTTTCATCCTACCCTGTACATATTCTCATTTTGCTATTTTTAGCCCTGTGCATTTTCATCTGTATCTGTAACTTAGTTTCCATTGTTCAGTTTTTAACTCCATCTGCATCTCATAAACTCCATTATATAACTTAGATAGTGTAACTTAGTTAGTCTACTTGCATTATAGTATAACTTAGCATATTGTAACTTTACCTTGGCATTCTAGATAATTTTTTAGCACTTGCATTAGTTGCACTCTCACCTGATTCCTCATTGCATCTCAGTTAGATTACTTGCATTGCATTAGCTCCATCTGATCTCTCATTGCTTTAACATTCCAGTACTAGTATTTTGAGGGTCTTGCTTTGACTGTGGAGATCTGAGCTTCTTTGTGAGTTCTGAATACTGCGTGCACTTGCACTTCTTTGTCTTCTTGTGAGGTTGTCTTTGTGCAAGCCAACCCAAGAAAAGCTCAGGATTTAAGGTTAGTCTCCCCTGTGACATTGCTATGAACAACTGTGCTATGACCCTCAGCCGTGCATCTGCCCTGAGCGGTAACCCTCCAGCCCTCTGAAGCTGTTGTGCCTAACCTAGTCTGTACACCTGAGTGTTGAATCTTTGAGAAATGCTTGCCTGACAAACTGGCCATTTTGCTGACCTGAGCACTAATGAAACTTGTTCACAATGGTACATGCATTACACACGAAGTTCACTCGTGTGTATGATCCGAGCTGTAATCCGTAGCCTGGATAGCCAGACTAGCTGAGCTTGAAGTTCACTCTGAGCCAAGCTCCAGCCCCCTGAAGCTGCAACTTGCGCTGTGTTGTCAACCCTGAGCTTACCTGTAACAGCTCCTGTGCATGATCTACCCTGTCAATCTTGTGTATAACCCTGAGCTTTACCTGTGAAGCATTGACCTCAAGCCCCTGTAGCTTTGAGGTTGAACCGGGTAGTGTGTGGCTGAGCATACTTGTGTGGCTGAGCATACCTCGAGCTGTGCTCAAATGCACTGAACCTGTTGCACCTCCCAAACCAGCCCACATAACTTGGCCCGCAACCCGGGCTCACGTGAAAACCGACCCAATCTTTGGGCCATCAATCTAAAGCCGAGCCCACATAACCCACACAAACTGGGCTGATCAACACAACCTGGGCTGCAACCAAACTGAGCCCAGAGTCTGCTGGGCTGTACCTTTTCTCACTGGGCTGCTTAGGCTAAACCTATTAGCTGGGCTGTGCAGTTTTCACAAATCCTGGGCTTCAAACAACAAAATCCCAAACCAAACCCATCAAAACCAAATTCCCAATAAACCAAAACCCCATTCAAAACCAAACTGAGCCCACAAAAACCAAACATAAACCCAGGCTCTATTTGCATCACTTGGACTTAACCTCCTTGGTTTTGAGACATCATTTAAATGTGTGCTAGGCAATAGTACTCCTTTTTGAGCCCAAATTGAGTTGTTTGACCATGTCAGAATTTGCATACGGGCGGGATTCATATTATGGACCCCCACGAGACCATAGTGATTTTAGGGACTATTATGAGCCTTCTCGGGGCCCCGACCTTCAATATTCACACCTAATCATTATAACCACATGTATCGGTCATCACAATGGGAGATGAACAATTTTATACTCCCCCAACTCCTTGCTTGCAATCAATAATGGAAACGCTCATGGAGCAAAATGCTATACTTGAATTGAATGTAATGCATGATCATCCCTATAGCAATATATCTGAATTTCCCTTCTCTAGTGAACCACATGTGCAACCATGTAATGATCATTCATATGAAGCATGCACACCCACTAGTGAAAACTCTCCTTCCATTGAACAACTCAACATGATTCTTCAAATGAACCTAATTGGACACAAAATGAAGAATGGAAGGAATTTCATGATAAGATGCTAGTTGTCCCTAATAAAGCAAATCTTGAAAATAGTGTTTCTATGCCTACTCATGCAAATAACACTGAATATGAACCTAATCTAGAGGTAAATGAGTACACTAGAAATGCTAATAGGGAAATGCATTTTTGCTATGATGATGAATATGACATGTTAGAAGAACTTGTTCATCTTGAAAATTCTTTGAAATCTTTGGGTTCAAAAACATTAAGTTTCTCTTCTGTGAACCCTGTGAATGATGTTTTTTCTAATATTCATACATGTGATACTGATTTGGGGTCTGAAAATGAGCATGATGTCTCTCTTGGCTATGTTATGAATGAGAATGAAATTTTGAGTGATAATGATTATGACATGGAAATTTATGAACTGTTTAATGCAAGTGAACATGATTTGTTTAATTCTCAGCCTAAGTCACAATGTGAAGTTTCTTGTGATCTCCCTATGCATGAAACTGAAATTGTAGATGATGATTATGGACTAGAGCTGATAGAAATGTTTTATGAACATGAGCATGTTACAACACTTGTAAATGATTTGGGAAATATTATTGTGAGTGAAACTGTTACTCTTGAGCTCACACATGTGAACAACTTAGAAAAGCCCAACATCATACCCATGTCACATTTTGATAAATTTCCACCCAACCTAGGTGTAGTTTGTAACCAAATTGCAAAATCAACTTTTCTGAGAGTTCCCAATTTAGGTCTAGAACTTTGTGCTTCCCAAGTCCTCTTGGACCATTTTGCATCAAAGTATAACACTTTTAAGGAACCACAGTTGGAATGTGTATGTCTGCCTGTTCTTAGCAAAACTCATTTTGAGTTAGACCTTTTGCATGATGTACCTTTAAACTTGCAAAATTTTGTGCTCCCAAACACACCCGTTCACAAGTTTAGGTTTGGGGAAACTCATTCCCATTTGCGATCTTACTTGCACTCTCATATTATATTTGTGTAAGGCTGTTTAATGTGTGTACATATTTTCTATTGGGTTGATCCTCAACTCTTTAGATTATTGGTTTATGGTGAATTTCATTGTATATATCCAGTAGGACTTGTTAAATTTTTCTTTTCTTGATTCGGTTGAGTCTTCTTGCACATATATTATGCTAATCCGATATGATCTCCGTTGAGAATGTTGGATTTTGCCTTGACTAAAGAAGCTCAACCTTGCTCCTAGCGACATCCTAGTAATCTCTTCCCTTTTCTCTTATCAGCATAGTTCTCATGGTATGTAAATGTTTAAATTTTTCCTATCTCGTGACACATTGAGGACAATGTTTGATTTAGGTTTGGGGTGCATTTGCATTTAGAGTTTTTAGTCTTTTATTTTACCTTTTATTTTCAAAAAAAAAAAAAAAAAAAAAAATCAATTCAAATCAATTCAAAACTCTTTTTGTAAAAACCTCCAACTTTTAGAGATTTTAGAGTCACTAGCATGCTTCTAGCTATGTCTACATAGAGATTCTGACCGAAATAACAGAACTTGGAAGTACCGGAAAACGCAATCGGGTTTCTTAGTTGATTAGAGCGTTAAAGTTGGATTTAACCATACCGGAGGGCGAATTAGGTTTTGTTTAGATATTCGGTAGTAGAATTGTGATCACCCATAGTGGAGACTACCCATTTTACATCAAGTGAGGCACCAACCTTCATTTTTTGCAACTTTCTAGAAAAGTCAAAGTTAGAGTGTGTGTCACCTTACGTAAATTCGGGTAGGAATGGTGAGCTACCCAACTTCGCACCATTTTCAGCACTACTTTTGATCTCTTGAGTGCTAGTTTTTGTCAATCATGAGGGTGACGTCTAAAGATGAAAACTCCTTCTAAATACCGATTTGTAGTTAGCATCATTCTCTCTCTCAATCAACAAGACCCATAGAAACACATCATCGTCGAACTGAGCGAGAATCGAATATGGAAAGAAAAATTGATATAGTCCAAGGTTTATGTGCAACAAAGAAAAGAAAATAGGATGAGAATTAATAAAATTTATAAAATCAAGACAATACAAGTTGTGGAAAAATTGAGTGATAAAGTCCTTTGTCCATGGAGTTAGTTGTTTCATTATTTGTATTTTTATTTTCACTTATTATAAAAAAAAAAAAAAAAAAAAAAAAAAAAAAAAAAAAAAAATTCAAAAGTCAAAAAAAAATATTGTAGTTTATTTTCTTATTTTTGCTACCACCATGGTAAAGAAGAATTTAAAAAGAAAAATCCAAACAACAAGGAAATTTGTGTAAAAAAAAAAAAAAGTTAAAAATTGTCAAGTTTTTGTGAAGTTTAGAAGTTAAGTCATCAACATTTGAAGACCGAAGACCGAAGATTGAAGACGTTTCTATGGTTTCTTATGAGAGAGTGATATTAATTGCCGATCACGTGAGAAGTGAGTGAGTACTCCCACCCCTTACTAATGGTTGATTTTCCTTTCTTAGAGATCATTAGAAAAAGAGTCTTTTTGTCCACACCTTTGTGGAGTCTCCATTTTACTTCGGAAGGTTATCATTCTTACCTACAACGTGTGCGTGGATTTCTCTCTTTATTCCTGCCCGCACACATGAGAGACTAAAAAAGCGATCTTTTTGAGTGCAATTATCATAAAATCCTAATGGTGAGGCAGAAGTTGAGACTTATGATCACAATCGAATCCGAATTCTTTCATATGGTATGGTTACTTCTCGCTCGGACTTAAGGATGAGAAGGCGTTCTTCGATAGTTCTAACTTCTCGTTACTAGCATGCGGAAACTCTATGTCCTCATAGCTTCTTGGAGGCTTGAGACTCTTTTACACTCGAAGTTGGAGAAGGTTTTGTGGGTACACCTCACGGTAAACCCTCACGAGACTACAACTCGTCCACTAGGGACACCTAGCGGTTTAAAGGCTTAGTGCATACGCTAAATGCATTCGAGAGACCTGCGACAGGGGTATAGTTAGGATTTCTTCATTTCTGTTTCACTTGAGGACAAGTAAAATTCAGGTTTGGGGGTATTTGATGAGTGCCAAATAGTGCATATTTATACACCTTTTTATTGGCATTTTACTCATCTTTTGCGCTTAGAAATCAGATATTATCCCATATTCTGTGTTTTCTTTGTTTTCAAGAATAAATATTTGTATTAATTAATTTTGTGTTTTTAGGTAATAAATAAAGCTCGGAGAATTTGAGGAGCCAAAGAGCGAAGAATTGGAGTCGAGCATCTATGGAGCAGAAAGCCAAAGCCCGCGCGCGCAACAGTTGCAACCCAACAAGTAGCAACTCATCTACAAGACATGGGCTTGAGCTAGTCCCGACCCGCGACCCGGATCCGAGCCCGTCCACTCCAAGCCGTCGAGATTTCGATCTTCTACATCCTACGGTCGCTGCTCCCACTAGCATCGATGTTCGATACTCCGCTCAACACTAGATCAAGCCAAAACCGCTTACCTCCCTGAGCCGTTCAGATCGCACCAGCTTCATCCAACGCTCGCTAGGCTAGTCTCATCATTTCTCTGATGCACCCGCTCAACACCACACCACCTATATAAGCTCCTTAGCCAAAACCTAAACCTAATTTTCTCTTCTCTTCTCCTCTCCACCCGACTGCAGCTCTGCTCTCCACCTCCTCTTCCCCGACCATCTCTGCAACGCCATCACCACCACCATCTCCTCTGCCGTTCTTCCCGACACCACATTCACCAGCAAACGATGCACCATCCCTTACCGTCTCTCTCTACCTAGTTCATAGCTTCTTCCCTAGAAGCTAAGATCGAGACAGAGAGAACTAGGGTTAGGGTTTCGCGAGCAGAGAGCACCTCGAGCCGAATTGACAAGAGAGAGGACTGAATCAGAGAGCATGGGTAAATGGGTATGAATTTAATTGTTATTTTAAATCAAATTTAGGGTTTGATATTTTGGGGGATTTTTCATGTATAAATAGAAGGTGTATTTGGATGTTGGAGGTATGCCTGGGCTGTGCCGATGCTTCATTTAGGTTAATTTGTATTATTTTGATGTTTTAAGTTAATTATCGGGGTGTTGATGAAGCCCCGATTTCTATGTCAAGCATATCTAAATTAAGTTTTATTCTTCATGTGATATTGTATGAATGATTAGTAGTTAACCGATGATGCTAACAAGCTCGTGATGAGCTGTCTTGTAAGAAGACAAATCATACTAGGGATTGTTAGTAAAAATCGATTAACAAACATCTAGTTTTGAGCTTTCATGGAAAGCTCAAGAATATAATCTCAATTAGGTTGCTCCGATCATGGGATTAGTGGTGGATTCACCACCCTGGTGCCTTCTACTTGTCACTGCCTTAGTTTAGAATCACACTACAAACTCAGTCGCTTCGACACTCAAATTTTTATGTTACATACTCACCTAAAACTCAGTCTAGCAAAGCCTTAGATCACACTAGAGCACCACAAGTCTCTGTGGATCGACTCGCACTTGCCCCGTCTCACATACTAGACACCGTGCACTTGCGGTATCACCGTAGGCCATATAATTTACCCATCTTCTAGGCCTACCAACGAACTACGTATAAAGCCAGGCACCACACCCTTCAGGCAGAAAGTACGAAAGGTATCACCAGAGTATCACCAAGCAATCGAAAAGGAGCTCCGTAAACTGCTAGAAGCGGGATTCATCAAGGAGGTCAATACCCAACGTGGATATCAAACATGGTCATCGTTCCCAAAAAAAACGGAGGAGTAAGAATATGCATCGATTTCACCAACCTCAATAAGGCGTGTCCAAAGGATAACTACCCGCTCCCGAGCATTGATCAATTGGTAGAAGCTGTCGAAGGATACGAAGAACTATCGTTCATGGATGGATATTCTGGTTACAACCAAGTGGCACTGCAGAAGAAGATCAACAACACACAACATTCTACACCCTGCATGGCCTTTATCGTTACACAAGGATGCCTTTTGGACTTCGAAACGCAGGGGCAACATACCATAGGATGGTTGATGCTATCTTCAAGCGATGGATTGGGAGCACCTTAGAAGTCTATGTTGACGATATGCTTGTCAAAAGCAAGTTGTGCAAGGATTACCATCAAGACCTGAGGGACATATTTGAGGCAATGAGGAAGCACAACATGAAAGTAAACCCGGAAAAATGCACGTTCGGCGTCACCTCAGGGAAATTCCTTGGGTATCTAGTAACAAAGAGGGGCGTCGAAGTAGATCCTGCGAAGATCCAGGCCATCGTAGAAATGCCATCCCCGAAGAACCTAAAAGAAGTCCAAAAGCTCAACGGATCGCTAACGGCTCTGGGAAGATTCATCGCCATGTTATCGGATAACTGCAAACATTTCTTCAATATCCTCAAAAAAGGGAGCAAGTTTTAATGGACCGCTGAATGCGAAGAAGCTTTTCAAAAGATCAAATAATATATAGCTACGATCCCGATTCTACAAAAGCCCGATCCCGACGAGGTACTGGCCCTCTACATAGCGGCGTCAGAGGATGCAGTCAGTGCGGTGTTGGTCAAGACTAACACGAAGATAGAGCAACCAATTTACTACGTCAGTAAAACTCTCAACGGGCGTAGAGAAATTACACAAAGATCGAACAACTCATCTTGGCACTAGTATGGGAAACCCAAAAGCTAAGGACTTATTTCTTGACTCACTATATTCGTGTTCCATGCAAAGCACCGTTGGAGGCTATTCTCAAAAGCGATGGGAAAGTAGGAAGGATAGCAAAGTGGAACACTCACCTTGATCAGTTCAACATTATCCATGAAATCCAACATTCCCATAAGTCACAAGTCTTGGCGGACTTCCTCGAAGATCTACCCTTGGACAACGACGAGGAAGTAAGGGGCATACTAGAAGCGGAGGAAGGCAAATACCCAGTTGATATTCTCGAGCCTTCAAACCAAAGACGGTGGGAGGTCTTCGTATATGGATCAAGAAATAGAGAAGGTGCAGGCATAGGCATCGTAATCACCACCCCCACCGGGGAAAGTATCGTGCATGCGCTAAGGTTGGAGTTCAAGGGGCATACCAATAACATCGTTGAATACGAAGCCGTGGTCCATGCTCTTCGTTTAATAATAGAAATGGGTATAACCGAGGTACACCTGACAATGTGTACGATGAGACCCTCTCGGCATACATGGCTTTGGTCCAAACCCTGGCATCTCAAATACCTAGCATCAAGTTCCGGCATTTATGCAGAAAAGACCTCAGGCACGCTGATGCCCTAGCATACATATCGTCCATGTTGAAAGATGAAAGCATCAAAGCAATCAAGATAACAAGAGTATATGAGCCCTCGGTTACTCCTCAGAAGTCCTTCGCTACAAATCGTGAAGACAATGTAGGGGAGGATATTGCTGATGATGACGTTGGGGAAGGCATCGCTGATGACTTTCACGAAGATGATATTATGACAAGAGCAAACGAAGATGAAGACTTCAAAAATGAAGAAGATTGTAGAACCGAAGTTCATCTCTTCATCAAAGAAGGAACGCTTCCTATGGACTTGAAACAGGCTAGAAAGGTGCAAATAAAAGCGGGGAGATATGACCTTAGGGATGAAATTTTATACAAGAAGTCTTTCCTCATACCGCTGTTACGCTTCCTATCAAGAGAAGAAGGGCATCGGGTTTTGAAAGACATACACTATGGAGATGCAGGCAACCATAGCGGGATGAGATCACTAGCAGATAAAGAAAAATTGCAGGGGTATTATTGGCCACAAATGATACGAGATGCTGCGAGAATGTCTAGAAGGTGTGAGGAGTGCCAGCGGTTTGCTAAAAGAATTCATGCTCCTGCAACGAAGCTGAATTCAGTGGATAGTCCTTGGCCTTTCTAAAAATGGGGCATAGAAATCAATGGACCCCTGATCGAAGGATCGGGGGAAAGACGATTCTTGATTGTAGCCACATATTACTTTAGCAAATGGGTAGAAGGCAAGGCCCTAGCTATAATCCGCGACTCAGACGTGTTCACATTTATCTTCCAAAATATCATTTGCAGGTTCGGTATCCCCGTAGAGATTGTCTATGACAATGGCAAACAACTGCAGGGTAAGAACATAGACATGCTCTTTGATACCTTCAAAATCAGGAAGAATAAATCAACCCCCATCTATCCTCAAAGCAACGGACATGCCGAGGCCACAAATAAGACCCTGGCTCTTATCCTCAAAAAGCAGCTGGACGAACACAAGGGGCGGTGGTGTGAACAACTACATAACGTGTTATGGGCATACCGAACAACCCGAAGGTCCGCTACAGGAGAATCACCATTCCTCCTTACTTATGGAGCCGAAGCAGTCATCCCAACGGAAATCATCATGCCAACCACGGAGACCGAAGCATGGGAAAAGAACCTCACGGCGGATATGAAGTTGGAGAGGCTCGATGATCTGGAGGAAAGAAGAGAAACAGCGCTACAGAAGATGAGGAATTACCAACGAAGATTAGCAAGGGAATACAACAAGAAGGTTAAACTTAGAAATTTTGTAGAGGGACAATATGTGCTGAGAACTATACCCCAATACCAGCGAGAGAAAAAGTGGGGCAAGTTAGCACCAACGTGGGGAGGACCATTTGTTATACACGACATCGCAGGCAATGGATCTTATTATTTGCGTAACCTGAAAGGAGAAGTCCTCAGACACCCGTGGAATGCGAAATATCTCAAGCCATACTATCCATAAAAGCAACGCAGTTTTGCATCTGCGTGAAGAGCACCAGAAGAAGAAGACAGCGTACCCGCTTGACATGTTTCTATATCTAGACGAGGAATAGCAGACCTCGACTCATCAATCGAACAAACTTTTTGCAAAATTTCTATTGGGGAAAGTAGCCATATACAATCTCTCCGGACTCCCTATCAGCGTCTATAAGTGTAGAACCATGGGGAAGGCATCCAGCGAGAAAGAGATACCCAACCAATCTAAAAGGCAAATGTTCTATTGAATGAATGCATGTAAATAGTTCAATAACGCATTACATATCCGGAACGTTGCTTCAACCCCCACCGTTTGGTAATCCTCTGGCCAAGGGTTAGCCAGCGGGGTGACAGGTCCAAAGCCAATAACGAAGGTGCATATCTTCGTTATAACCGTCAAATACTATCAAATATTTAATTTGTTTTTTTTTTTTGTTTTTTTTTGTTTTAACTAAGATTTACTCGCTATCTAAACAAAACAATTAAACTAACCATACAGGTAAATCATAATTGTACATATCCAAACAAACGATGATCCATTGCATAAGAGTTGATTACAAGTTCGGGAGATTAAGACAAGAAAAACTAAAAATATACCAAAAAAGGGTCTGAAGACAAGTAATCAACAAAGATCAGCGAATAACAACAAATATGACAAACCACTTCCTACTTCCCCTTGGAAGACTTGACGTGAGCAGCGGGGCTTCCCTTCTGAAGAGAAGGAACACTTCCTCCCGAAGAAGGACCAGAGGAAGAAGTTAAGGGCTCAGGCATAGGGCGACGAGGATAGGTCTTAACAATGCCATGCTCTTTATGAAGACCCTGCTCGATCCTGGTCAGAGTTTTGTTAATTTCTTCGGCAAGCTGGCAACAAGCCTTGTATGTGATCATGGTGGTTTTCACTCAGCATCACGAAAACAAAGACGTCAATCGAGTTACTTCCTTGGCTGCTTCCTTTGTTTGCGGCGTCCCAAGATCCAGCCCAAACTCTCAAAATACCCGGGTCTTGACCTCCTGCTTTGTACTAGGGGATTGAGCCATTTTCAAGTTTTTCATTTGCAAGGTCAAGTCTGTCCCTCGAGCTCGAAAAAGAAGACAAAATTGAGTTAGAAAACTAGAACCATAGAACTGCTCGAGACCAAGTAATCGTATACCTTCGACTCTAGACGAAGCTATCTCATATTCATTAACTACAACGTCTCGGGCGTCATCAAGAAAATCATACTAAATCTCCGAAATTTACTTATAATCCAACCGAAGATTTGTAAGAGCAACCGACACTCATCCAACTCTACCTCGCTTCATGGAGTCTAAATGGCGAAGGTGGTTGACTTCGTTATTCATTTCTTCTATGCCTTTAGTAAGCCTGTACATGTTAACTTCGAGGTCTTTCTCAGAATCCACTAAACGAGCAACATCGGCCCGAGAAGCGGTTAAAGCATTACTAAGGGCATGAGCCTCGGCTCTGGCATCGTCCCTCTCCCGAACAAGCCGCTGTATATAATCCTTAACTTCAGGGTCATGGGACGAACGAGCTTGGCATAACTCTTCTTCCAAGTGTGTTACCTTAGCCTCCAAGCTAGTAGCATTTTCACGCGCAACACGAAGGTTCTCACGAGTCCATAACAAAGTATCGTTAAACTGACGACGATCGGTGTTGTAACTGTTTTGCATATCAACCATTTGGGTCCGCTTTTCTCGCCACTCAGCTACTAGGGTATTATGCTTATCGGCTCGAGCATTCCATTTATCGGCTTCACTTTTAATTTTCTCCACTAATTCCCTGATCCGGGTAGCTTTCCGAGTCCCCTCATTCCGAAGCCATACCAATTCTTTGGTAACACCCGCTGAAGAGAGGGCGGGGAGACTCAGACAGCACACTAAGAAGACGAAAGAGAGAGACGAAGAGGAGAATAGAAAAAGAAAACAAACCTTTAGAAGATGAAGCATCGTTGCTGGCCTTTTCCAAATCACTACGAATCAATGCAAGTTCAACACGAAGCTTCTCCTCTTCGGCACCAAGCTGCTCTTTCCCCTTCAGCTGGTTCTTCAGTTCCAATATCTCCTTATCCTTAGCAGAAATGATCACCTCAGCAGCGTTCAATTCTTCTTCCCTGTGACGAAGCTTTGCCTTCAGTTTGAGGGCTTTCGCTTTGAAAAATTGGTACAGAGTGTGGTTGCAGTGCTCACTTCTCATTATCTGTGTTGATAAAGAGCAAATAATGACTCAGTAAAAAGTCATATAAGAAATAAAACAAGGGAATCTACGACGACTAACCTCAAGAACACGCTGCTGGGGAAAACCGTACTGATACCCATCAGCAATAGCCATCATATCGGCGATGGAAGAAGGGGGATCGACCAGTAAGCTGGTAGACGTAGCACCCAAATCCTTCTCCTAAATTTCGGCAACATCATCGTGGGATGATAACTGCATCCTTTGGCGAGTGAAGGCATCGGAATTTTTCTCACCGGAGCAGGGTTCGGAACAAACATCAGATTTTTCTTCATCAACCAATCTAGTGTGGCGTCATCACCGTCCTGCATCATGGCCATATCAAACCCTCCGAAGATGCACCAGCGGAAGTTCCGACATTGGCCACATCCTCTTGACCATTAGAACTCTTCGTGGCCCCGATCTCTTCGTTAGCATGAGCCTCATCACCTTCGCCACCCAAATTTTCTTCCTGAGTAGCTGCCTCTCCATCACCAGTCTCAGCTACTCCCCCATCAGCTGCTTTCTCACCTTCGCCCCCAAGAACATCCCATTCATCATTAGGCGAAACCAAAGAGAACTCCTCAGCTAACCCCATGGCGGCGGTAATATCCAAAAGAAAATTCTTGAGTAGGGTTTATTGACTGAAGCTCAGTACCCTCATTCCCCTGATCTTGCACCGATCCAATGGGAGGATAGTTCATCGGAATGTCATACATAAACTTCTCTCCACCAGTGCCATCACCACCAGGGGAAATCTCTTCTTCGTTGGCGCCATCATCGATATCTTCGTCACCCCTATGATTATGAGGAGAGGTCTCTATTCGTTCCTCATCATCGGTAACCTCCTCTTCGTCCTCGATACCTTCATCATTCACGGGTCTAGTGACCTCATCCTGAATGTTTGTCTCCTCCGTAGGGGCAGTGGAAGACTGAACCGGGACGATTTTCTTTTTCTTCTTCGCCTAAGAAGATTACACTCGATATATCAATACGATGACTATTATTTCTATA
The DNA here is from genome assembly GCA_023531295.1 of Papaver armeniacum. Lineage (NCBI taxonomy): Eukaryota > Viridiplantae > Streptophyta > Magnoliopsida > Ranunculales > Papaveraceae > Papaver > Papaver armeniacum. The sequence continues at coordinate 16,957 of JAJJWW010009636.1, read as the reverse complement.
CTTAGAGTTACCTTAAACTAAGAAGAAAAGGGGCAATATAGGGGACCATACCTTAGCAGCGGCATTACCCTTCGAAGCAAGGATAACATCGGAACTTTCATCTTCGTCAGCAGCGTCAATGGCATACTCAAAGTTCATACCATCAAAATTCAACTGCCAGGGGCAGAAGTCACCATAGCGAGCGGGAGCGCTATCACGAAGCTGACTGCCAGCAACAGGGCGCCATCCATGCTGCCCGGGCACCCAGCCATAAGCCCAAGGACCAACAACTTCGATGACTGTGGCATGCCATTCATAGTCATGATCACGCTTAAGTCTTTCACGATTGGGAAAAAGCTTCTGTTGAGAAGTCCCCTCGGTACCAGGAACGTAGCGAAGCTTCGAATCACTCACTTCACTTAAAAGACGAACCTCACCATGAGAATAAGGAATTGTACGAAGACCTACACTCCATGTCTTGCGATTTCTACTGTTGACATAGTCTCCAAAAGAAGCGTTAAAATTTGCAGGAGTATACAAATCTCTCTCAGCAGGATCAAGAGTGTAGCAGGTCATCATCGTCTCACCCTTGCTTCGAAGATAACACTCCTTCAAAGTCCGAAGAAAATTCCCACTTAGCCGCACCACGGATCGACAATGAGTATTATGAGTGGAACCTTCGCGATCGGCGTAACATCATAATAAAAGGAATCCCCGACTTATACAAAGGCGACATCAAACCCGCTTCAAAGCCCCCACGGTGTCATCAAATAAAAGTCATCGTACTTATAGTTCACGATCATATCGTAAGTAAGGTCATCGTCTGGTGCATAGAACTTAACATCGAAGAACTCGAGGCCATGCTTCACCTTAAAGGCTTCGAGATCAACATGCTTGAAAGTAACCTTTTTCTTGGCTACCGAAATGCTTCGTATAACATCAGAACTAGCGGGTTGACTCAACAACGGTTTCTTTGACGTGGGAGGACTCATATCAGAACCTTTCCTTTTGACCGCTGGATTCCTCGGAGGGTCCACCAGGGCACATCAGCTTTAGCAGAAGATTCTTTCATCGCAGCAGTGGGTTGCGAAGCTTTAGACCCCGAAGGAGGCATCGTGGTCTGAGGAGGCATGGACCGAAGAGGTTGAACATTCATCGGTTCGGCACGATGGGGAGAAGGCTGCTGCACATTTCTTGGCTCAACACGTTGGGAAGAGGGATTAGTCACATGACGGTTAACCACATACCGAGATCCTTTTGGTAGATCCCCCTTTTTTCGTAATAGTTATCCTTGGACCCGGTGATGACAAAGTTTTCTGTGCTCGAGGATCTGGTTTGGAAGACCTAGATGGACCACCCTTCGGCGGAGATATATCAGGACTTCTACGTGAAGGAGATCTGTAGGGGCCCGATGACGGAGTTTGATATGGGACCCGATGACGAGCAGACATACCTACGAGGGGCAAGAAAAGTACTACGAAGATCAGATAAAGCAAACGATCAAAAATCGAGATTATGCAAACTTCCACAATTCATCAGGGATAACATCAAAGGCACAGAGACAAATAGACTAATAATAAACCCTAATTCAGTCATAACTGTCAAAAACAAGCTTCAACGACCAGCAGAGAAGTCTTAGGTTCTGCGATAAAGAACAGGGGAAAGTATATATACTTTCGTATATTTTGTTCTTCATCGCAAAAACCTAAGTACAGCAGCAAAAAAGACGAATATCAACTAAAATCTAGATCAAGATGATGAACACCATACCTGGATAAAATGCGCTTCGGATAATCAGAGGCGGACGGGATCAAGACTATTGAAGAACAGTGGCAACAGCTTAACTCAGAAAAATCTTGTCAGAATATGGAAGTCGTAACAGAGAGAATCAGGAGCAGCAGCAGTTAAGAGCTAAAGAACAAAGAAAAAGAACCAGAAGAGAGAATGAAGAGTTATGAACTGACAAAGAATGGAAGAGAATAAAATTTATTTTGCAACTTCTCTCATATTTATAACAAGTTAAAACCGTCCCACAAATCAAGGGGAAGTTAATGCCCATAGTGGGAAACGTGCACTAAGAATAAGGAGAAGTTAATGAGGAGAGATGGGTTTGAAGACAGTTTTTTTCTCCAAGCTTTGACCAACTTCAAACTTAGAGAAAAGGGGCAAATTGTATACACATAGTTCATCTTCTGCCACATGATGGAAGATGTACACGTGGAAGACACATGACCCTAAAGACATCAAGATATGATGCCACATCCCAACACCCAAGGGGCATCTGTTATCTACATCTGTCCATCGACATGCTAATCCAATGACTAAGGACCGAGGAGCACTGAAAGAATGAGCCGCTGCGAAGTACTGGAGAGCACCCAAGAACCTGCTTTACTCCATCTCGAGGTAGATCCAAGATCAATGGTCAAGGTTAGCCACGCTGACGAAGATGTGACAGGGGCATCAGACATCTGTCTGACGCGTGCAGACCACCCCAACCACCCGCATTAAACACCCTAGGCATAGGGTACGTGTCAACCAATCTGTGGAGTAGAAAGAGATGATTCTTCGTAAACCATACATGACCGTTGGAGCCTTCGGTCGAATACGAAAATATCAGCGGGATCGGCGCCAAGATCGAGGAGATAAGGTTGCAACTGTCTTTAATAGTGGACCCCATGTATTATCCCTATAAATATCCCTCTCCACTGAGAGAGAGGGGGTCGACCAATTGGGAGTTAAAGAGTGAATAGAGAGAGAGAATTTATAAGATAGGTATGTGTGTGATCTTCCCCTCCCCTTTATCTTCGTTATTCACTCGAAAGTCATTTGATTATCATTGTATCTCCTCAAATACATAGTGAAACAACTACCCCCGTGGATGTAGGCCTTGGTGCTGAACCACGTAAATCATCGTCTCATTTATATTAAGCACTTTACTTTCTGTCCTTATTATTGCACGATGATGTTTTACATATCTCGATCATACGTATCACTAGGTTACTTGTCCATGACTAGATAAGGACGAGCCCGAAGGCTCTGAGTCGATGAGTCATCGTTTCAACATAGCTTATTTAAGATTTATTCTCCTTTACTACTGTATGAACGAATACGAACATTATTTGTGAACATATGGATGCCTTCGTGATTTATGTGTTCACAACGGCATTGGCCTTTTCCAAGTCGTATCACTGTCGAGTGCTACGCACTTTGGGTCGTTTGCCTTTTGGATGGAAGGAGAATTAGAAAGTACAGAAAATCAAGTCAGAGACAACCTATAAGATAAGCTTTTGGTTTGATGATGAGGAGAGGTGTATCAGCCGGGCGCGCCTAGATATCGGTTAAAAAGGAAAATATTGGCCGCCTGAATCGAAATGAATCTCTTTGACCTTGTTTTCATTGGCTTGTCCCACTCCCACCTGAAGTTGATACGGTCCTCTAGTCGAACTAGTGTTTCACAATTTGGACCCAAGGGTGGAGCCTGGGGGCACTAAATTCGCCAAGGCAAATCTTATCTTTCTTTTCTTGTTTAGTCGTAGGAAAGTCTCACCAGTACTTGTTTTAGTTACCAAGTTTTCGCAGAACTTGGGAGTGTACCTACTTACGCACGTTGGTTCCCATCCTTGGAAAGGTAGATGAACGATCCGTCCGGCTTTCTTGAATAAACTTTTGCCTCCTTCAACTTTCTAGTGCACCAACATTCAAAGACTTCATCCTGGGATCAATGATGAACATAATTTCGGCATGTTTTTACCGTTCCGTCAACTTGAAACAAGACATTTTGAAATGTTTGCCATCCATGACCAGATAATGTTTTTAAAATTGCGTCTATTCAAAAAAATTTAAAAACGTAAGTTCGCTCAAATAGACGAAAGTAGAACATTATTATGGGTGGAAATGACACAAAAAATATCAATGATGAAATTGGATTCATCTTAGCAAACTTAAAAAATAGCGAGAATTTAAATCGGATGATCCCGATGTAAAAATTAAAAATAAGAAAAAAATTTGAAAATACATTTGAGATTAAACTCAAGCATCCCTGGCTATTTTTATATTTTTTGTCCATTTAAATGATCAAAATCCAAATTGTTTTTCACCTTAAATTATTGATTTTGGCCTTTTTAACCAATTTTCTGTTTTCGAAACCTCATTTAGAAGAAAATCCGCTAAATTTAGGATACGCACAGCAAAGAATTCTACCTTTTTTTTTCAAACTTCAAACCCGTTCGATAATCCACAAAGTGCTGAGTAAATGATACTCAACTACTCAAGTAATCAACTTAAATGTTAAAGGAGAACCACCTCTATTTTCTAAAGTACTTCACTTCTTTTGGATGAAATTTTCATTTATACCCATTAAAAGAAAATGAAGAAATTATGTACTTCTTCTATTATCTTCCTATATCATGCAACGGATGTAAATCTTCCACCATCTAGATGGGATACAGACATGACTCTTATGAGCATAATGGAGGAAAAAGAATCACACTCCATCAAAAAGTATTTTTTTTTTGTAATTTTGTTTTTCTGATTATGGAACAAGAATTTTCAATGGGATACCAAAACCACTGTAAGGAAAGAGTCATTCACTAGTCTATAGCTTTTGTAGTTTTGTTCAAATTAGGCTATTTTTTTTTTTTTTTTTTTTTTTTGCTTTCTAGAAAAGACATATTTTATATATATATATTAATTATTACGTATTATTAAGTAATTGTGCTGAACCCTCGATGGTGATAACCTCTGCATAGAAACCCTCCTACAAATTTCATGATACAATATTAGTAAGAATACCCATGATGGAAAAACCTACATAAAAGCCTAAATGATAGAAAACCCGCTAACTAATGACACCAAAATGAAAAACCACATAAGCCCAAAGAAACCAAAACCCTAAAAATAGCTATGTTTAATTTTCCCATTGCCTAATCCTCACTCACGCTTTCACTGACCTTTTCCCCGCAAAGAATCCATCGATGGCAAAGAAATCATCTTTTCAATCAAAACTCCATAACAAAATCGTCAGCCACTTTTTCTTCACGAAACATGTACCTTCGGTAATGAAGAACTAAGTGATTTTCAAATGGTGTTAGATTGAAAACAGAGGAAAAATTTATGGATTTTTCATAAAACAACAACAACCAACACTTCAAACAACAAAGAACTGCAAAGAACAAGATCAATAACCCTAACCTCATGATGAATTTTCTCAGACAAGCACAATAAAACCACAAAATTAATGTGTCGTATGCTGATCTAGCGCGGTGTCATCCCAAGTAATCACCACCAACCTCCGCTAAGAACAAATTTGGACAGATGAAATCGTCGCTTTTGAATGCAAAACTAGAAACCCTAATCAAATTATACCGTCATTAGCCACTCATCATGATTTGAAACACCTAACCAACTCATTATTGTTGAAGTTATGAATTGAGATTCCAATTGAAAAGGGAGAAAGGCAAAGAAATATAAAATCAGAGAAGATGAATGAGAAGTCAAGAATTCCAAACTAAAAAAACAAACAGCTAAATGTTTAAGAATATTTAACTGCCGATTCGCCAATATTAAGACCAAATCTAAGCGGTGGGGAAGGTGAACGATTGAAGTTTTTGTTTTTGAATAAAAAGATTTAGAAGAGAGAGATAAATTAAAATTATTCTCAAATTAGGCTTTTGAATTGAGAGGCGTAGTTTTTTTTTATGGAAGTGCTCAGAGGGGTAGCTTCGAAGCATGTACCTAGCCATTTAACCCCTCCCCAGTGCAAAAAGTGCCTCTTTGTCTTCTTTTCCCATACCTGCATCGCATATTCATGTATCGGTGTTGGACAAACCAAAACCACATGAACAGCATCCTGCACTAGCCAGACCATGTTGATTGTAGAAATAACGCCATATATCACACTGGACTGGACAACTCACCTAAAAAAGAAAAAAAAAAATCATAAACCGCTGTATTTTTACCGCTGTTTGGCATGCGGCCAGTCGACCTCTCTTGTAACCGGGTATACAAAAGCTGGGAGTCCGGGACCAGGATAGGTTCCAAGAAAGTCGCTGTAATACTTGTAGGGTTTTATCCTTTGTTTTTTTGTAAGGTAGGACCATAAAAACAAAATCCTTAAAGATTCAAACCAAGAGATTTTGGACCTACTTTTGCACACTTCCACCCAACCACGTCGCATTCTGTAGTCGGCAAATAGTGTTTTTAGCTGCAAAACAGATTCAACAAGTTGAAATGCGAGATATTCATTGTCGACTTTTTAGTGGATGTAATAATCTGCTTATGCTTTCATTACCCCATCTCCAAAAACTCCCCTCGACAGAATTTCCGGCGTAAACCCGAAAGTGGTTCCTGAATCCTGATGCTGCATTATTGAATCTAAACTAGTAAGTAAGCTATCAACGAATCAAATCAGTGGCGCAGCGGAAGCGTGGTGGGCCCATAACCCACAGGTCCCAGGATCAAAACCTGGCTCTGATACAGAGTAACCTTCTGCTAGTTTTTTTTTTCCTACCAGGATCTAAGAATGTGAACATCCTCCAGCAATAAGGGATTGGACTCCTGAATTCTGAGCCAATTCTCAATTTTATTTCAGCTGATTTAAAATGAGCAGCAACCCCGTCCTCTAATTTCTGTATCTTTATCCATTAATTCAGTGTCCCCAAAACAAATTTTTTTAAGAATTCTCACCGAAAGCAGAAACAGCCAAGAGAAACTTACACTTCTTGATTTGTGGCAACCACGTCTGCCTGTCTACACAAGTCAATTCTAAATCTTTCTGATTTCTAATTTTCGTTGACATCACATATTTGACAAAGTATTTTGAAAGCCATATCCAGGGTAATGAATTACTATTTAAACCAAAACCTAATTTTCAATGATACTGGATCATACAGTGAGTGGAAAGAAAATATTAAACTACGAGTATAGACAACTGAGACTAAAGAAACACCCCTTCATTCCACTTGTTGAATCTAAAGTTTTTTACATTTGTTGCTAAGGACCTAAATATTTTACGTATAGGGAGGGGCTTAACATGCTTTGGTGGATGAAGATGTTCTCATTGACTGTGACTGTGTCTTGCTTTTGATAAAGTCTTCATCAAGCCTTTAAGGATTTTTCCAGAACCAATAAGCGTTCATCACTGACAAAAACTGGTGGAACCGCAAAACAAGCTGTAGAAGCCCAATGGAAAAATCTCTTTACCTGTAAAAACATCATCAAACCAAAGATAAATACATGCATCTCCAAACTATTGTTATTTGCACCATGGGTTGGAGAGAGTGAGCAGCCAACCCGTGTTGGGCTATATATGCATTCATCTAAGGCTACCCCAGATCAGCTTACTCAGATGTCAGATATGAATAGGCAGATCAAAATAAAAAATCAGTGCTATATGATCTAGTTCACATAAGAAATTGCCTGGTTGACTTGCAGAGAGGGAGAAAAAGGTAGGTTACAGATGCATCATATCTTGAAGGACTGACTCAAATGACTTTTAAGTGGTAAATGCCAGACTGGTTCAGTTCAAACAGGCAAACATCATAAAATCATGACAGACTTGCAGTTACAAACTCTTAAAACTTATGATTTTTGGACTAATTCTTTGTATATATCCGCAGGTTTCTTTGTGGTTTATTCATGTATATAAATGTCACAAAAATGCATTCTTAGTCTAACTTTAATCATTTTAGTAAGATTGAAAATGTACTCTACAACTTCTAAATATTTACCTCGTCAAAATGGAGATACATGTGACGAAGAGATAGATGAACAGAAAGATCCTTCCAACCTGATGTCAAAAACAAACTTGCTAGAGTCAAATATCGATCATGCCACTACAAAAAGATATTTATGACAACTGCAAACTGAGGTATAAAACTTCAAAGGCCGCATATACTTGCATCCGCCATTATGAGAAGGAAAGGAAATGTAAAGCAATGTGAGGGAACACCACCAACTTCAATAGTAGAACTTAAAGTTTAGGTTTTATATGCAATTAGAAAAACATTTCGTTAACTCTATTCAGAATAATCGCATTAAAAACATAGTATTCCTAAGAGGGTAAAGAGTACCAGCCAAGACAGAACATAGCAATGCCATTAAACATGTAGAGTTTAGAGTCCTTTTGTCCAGCCAAATCCAAGTACCTGACAAATTTGGTTGATAAGGCAACAATAAATTGGTGAACATAATCATTGTAAAAGTGAAGCATACAAAGTAGGTTATTGAAATTTACCATCTTAAATTGACTAATGGAGTCGTGCATTCTGAAAATAGAACCATCAATATGTATATTTGTCCTTCGCCACTTATAAGTGAGAGAAGGATCGAAACATGGAGAGTCCATGATGCAGAACCTGAGCAAGAGATAACTGTATAAAAATGACTAGCGAGTCATAACTTAGCCTAAACGTGCCAAGTTAGAACATTATCAAGCCATATCCATTGCCCAAGTAAACTTTGGGTTAGCTCAGCCTTTGTCGAGTTCAGGAAATATATTGATTGTTAAAATGTCAATAGAGGTGCTTGTATACTTACGTATTCCAAACCACCTAAAGCTGGAAAGAGCCAGAGTATCATCGATAAGTCCATTGACGAAGTATCCAAATTGAGATCTGTATGAAAGGTGGTGATATCCAACAAGTGAAAACCAGACTAGACTCTATAAGATAACTTTATGGACGTTCAGGATTCATTAAGGCCAGGTTTCCTCCTCTCTTTTTGCATCAGTCTCATGATTCATGGACATAATTCATAATCATGCAATGACAGTAGAAAAGAGAAATGACACAGAAGGAAAGCAGGAGGTGTTCACGATCCTAACACAAACCTTACTTCAAAAACCAAATTTAACCATTATACAGTAGTCAACCGCGAAACACTGTCCTGTACTTTAAGGTGGATGACTATGGTTACTCAAATAACTAAAAGGATATAGATGACAGTAAAGCTCGCAGGTAACATACAAGAACTCCATAAAAACAAGTAAGAATTTGAATCAGGAAGGTTTCTCTATGAAAGATAGTACATACCCCGAGTATGGTATTAGATAGAGTAGAATTTCTCTTCACAATTGACACATCAGAAGAACCATCAACAAAGAGATCCGAAAAGAGCACAAGATAGAAAGCAGCAATGGTGACGACAAACGCATGGAATGTAGAGAAACCCCTGCTTGCCATAAAGTATAAACATCATAGTTTATTTGAAAGAGTTCATGACTGGGCTGTTGAGAATAAATGCATTGACTTGACCAGGTTCATAAGAGAAATATTACCTGTTCTTCCATTCAATCATGTGCTTTGCTTAGACCGCTATAACCTTAAACAGTAACAAGCTAACCAAACCTGTAATTTCGTAGACCTTCAAAAAAGAAAGTTTATGATTTCAGCAATCAAACCAGGAAATATAGGGAATTGCTTACATAGTTCTTTCAACTAAAGTACAACAATACTGACTGTCAAATACTGGTTCTAACTACATCAAAGGAACTATAGGGGATAGCTTGCATTGTTTTTAACTAACAATATGAACTTCATTGGTCATAACAGCAATAAAGGGACATTTCCAGTAAAATTACTAATCCTCAACCGCAATTTGGGAGCGTATTAGGTAACAATCTTGGTTAGTTTTCCATCACAAAGAGATAACAACCATAAATTCCATAATTATTTGTTCTCGGTAAGTTAAAGGAACATTAAAACTAAAGGTGATGTTGCATCTGCAAGGAGAAATAATAGTTCCAATCTTAAATCATAATGACTACAGCATTTCATTCAACCGATTTTTCACAAGAAAGAATTTCATGAACTAAAACTCACAACAGCTGGATAATGTATGATAAAAATAAGCACCAAATTTTGTTGGGGGTTAAACTGACATGTTCTTAGCATTCCCCCACAATATTCTAAACAGGATTGAGCTCCAACAAAGAAATTTTCCCCGGTTTCAAGCTACACACCATGTGTAGCTATGAAAACCCCGAGAGCACAAATAATCTAGTTCATGTACACAAGTGATCGAAACTGTAATGTAGTATGCTAAAGAATGCAAGAGTTTACTTACAATCTTGCACATGATGATGCCAGCCACCATAGAAACAGCCAATAGATAATCCCACCTTGAAGTGACAGAATCTCTTAAAGAAATTACATCCATTTTTCTTTCGCTAGCAAGGTTACTGATACCAATCTACAACAAACAAGCGACACAATCAGAACCCAGATACAAAATTTGGGTAACTAATTGAAAACAGGTGAAAAAATTGACCTACTAAAACATTTCAGAAACAAATAAATTGACCTACTAAAGGTAAAGTATCTACAATACGAAACTTAAAACATAGCAAAAACAAATTGTTTTAGACTTAATTAACAGGAGAAAGAAGAAGTACCAAAACCCTTAAGAAACAGGAAGGAAATAGTGTATAAGAAAACTCCTTAGATATCCAGAAATTAAAAGGTATGGAAAAGATGAATAGTAGAATTATACCTTTCTTTCTAGAACTTTCGTGGAAACAGAGCACAGTGAGATAGCGAGAGAACCAGACAAACCACGGATTGGGTAAAGGGTGTAATGGGATTAAAAAAGATTCACGTGAAAAACTGAGGAAGATATGGAAGCACACAGAGAAGAAGAAAATCAAAAACAAAAGAATAATAATGGAGAAGAAGAAAACGATAGCAGAGAAAGAGAAACTGATTCTGATAATTTAAGAGAGAGACAGCTTCTTATTTGGGGTAATCAAACTATTTTAAATAACAATAATATTATTCTGTTTCTTGTTTAGATTAAGATTAGAATAAAATTCCATAATTTTAATTGTGGGTCAAGTAAGTTTTTGACGAAGAGAAAGAGTATGGGCTTTAGACAATAATACTATGAGCTAGACCCACTGAATTAAATGCTTCAACTACTTGCTAACCAAACAAAAAGATAGAAAACAAACCTAATTTGATTGGGGCAGACATTTTAATTGGAGGCCAAGCACTGAGAGGACAAAAAAGGTCACCCAATCCTAATTTGGGTCACCCTTATAAAAATTCTTTCTAAATGCCTAAAATAGCCTTGAGTGATTAGTATTAAGAGTTAATGAAGTAGATTAGTGTGTTAATTTAGTTTAGTTTAAAATCGGGTTTTGGGATTAATTTTTGGGAAATTTAAGTTTTGGGTATTTTTGTTTTGAGAAGAAGAAGAGGGGTTTTGGGAGGAAAAACTAGGGTTGTTTAGAAATGAGTGATTCAAGTGTAGGGAATGAGGTTGGTGAAGGTTCAAACAATAACCATGATTGTATTGATGGTGAGATTGTCTCTAATAATCCTATGGATTGGATGTTTGATGAAGAGATGTTAATGGAGGAAGCCATGAATAATGGTGGAAATGAAGATCCTACTCCTCAAAATGAAGGAACCGATACTCCAAATGAAGAACCCGCACCTCAAAACAATCGGTAAACCTCATATACTCTTGAAATTGTCCGTATGGTGCTCCAAGGGGTCGATTGATGGTCACTGTGTAAGTCGTCAGTGTGAGAGTCGTTATAGTCGGGGTTGGTGTTAAGTGCATATTTTTCACATATTTAGTATTGAATCCATGCTAGTAATTGCTTATATTCTTGCGAATTATTGTATATTATGTTTGTTTTTCTCTATTTGCGTTTTATTAGGTGAATCATCCAAAAGAAGAGAATTGACACTTATTTGTGCAATAAAAGAAGCTAGCTAGAAGTGGAGAAAGGCCCAAGACCAGTTGGAACTCGTTCAAATACAAGATTTCTACTTTTCATTGTGTAGAGGACGAGAAGATGAAGACAATGGCGAAAGAACGGAGTCATTCTGAGTTCGTATGAAGAAGTTATGAGCAAAACAAGAACTCAGAAGCATAAAGGGCAAAATGGTCATTTTATAGGACAAGTGCTATTGACACCCCACTGTACGTTAAGGGCAGTCATTCCGATAAGGGGTGAACTGTTTCAAAGGGACTGCTAAAGAGAGTCTGGTCTTTTACTTAGGGGGAGGCTGGAATTCAAATTATGTTAACGGCACCTGGCCTAATTACACAAGGCTGCCATCTTCTTCTTCACCTCCAAACAACGACCAGTTCAGGAAGAGATGGTTGTTATCGTCGATGCTGCTGGTGATCGTCATCTGTGATGAGGACCTGCTAGTGGTTTGCTACCATTGATGAAAGGTAGTATCGATGTTGGTTATGCGAGGTTGGCAGTGGTGTGACGATGAAGCAGTGACGATGAAGGTTGGTTGCTGGCAGCGATGAAGATGGGAGATCGAATGATGGTCATTGGGAGCCGCTGAAGATGGAGACGGAATGTTGCAGCCATGATGTCGTGAGTTCTGGAGTTTGGTCGAGCAGGAAGAAGAACAGAGGGACGCTGGTGACGTTAGCAGCCATTGATGGGTTAATGAGAATGGAGAAAGCATTGAAGGTGGCAGTGATCGTTTGAGTTGGGTTTGTTGTTGTTGCTCGAGCTGGTGACTGCTGTTTTAACGTAGTCGGGGTTAGCGAGAGAAGAAGAATGATCAATGTCAGTAACTTGAGCATGGCGAGAAAGAAACAGCGAGAGATCGAGTTGGAGTTGGTAACGAACAGAGAATGGCGATAATACTCGGTGATGGTCGGCGATATTGAAGAGAGTTTAATGATGAAATTTTGCCAGGAATTTATGTTGTTGCAAGATGCTGATGGAATGATCTCAGCTCGATGGATGAGTGCTAGCAGTGACGATAAAGAAGAGAGCTGGAGTAAGCTACTTCAATTATTGGCAGATGGGAAGGACGGAAGGTTGAGAATGTCAGTGAAGGTGAAGGTCGAATATAGCAGCTGGGTTCAGTTTGTAGAGCTCGTGGTGATGCTGATAATTAAGAACAAGAGAAGGATAAGAACTCGAGCTTGAGATGAGCAACGGATGGAATACGCCGATGAAGTTGAGACGGTGGAGCTCGATTCTGTAGAAAATAACTCGAGCTAGGATTAAAACCAGTTGAGACTCGAGTGTTTTTGCTGCCATTATTTTCTGTTTTCTGTGGGTATGTCTTGTACTCGTTCCTGCTGAGCCAAGTGCAATTAGCCAACTGCCAGGAAACTAGTGCATATGAAGTATATGATACGGTTGGAGGCTAACTCAGTCATGTTATATCCATGAAAACAGGGAAGAACCTAGTTGTGCAGTCGTGATTGGAGTGGACTTTGGGGAAGATTTAAGATAATATTTACGTGTCTTGGATAAACTAGGATCATGGAGTACAGCGGTTGTAGAGATTGGGTCATCATTGGATTGAAGACTTGAGCGACAATTCGATCGAAGGAGAAGTTTTGGATTGATATTGCAGCTGGAAAACAGTCACCAAGTGACCCCTAGCCGTTGAATTTTAAGATGAACGGTGGTGGATTGATACGAGATTAGGGTTTAGGTCGGTTTACTAGCCTTGGGTGTTTATCAGATTCGAATTTGGAGGAGCAAACATATATAAATAGAGGGTCGAATAACCGGAGAAAGGGAGCTCCTCAACCCGAGTTCATACACGCAACTCTGTTCGACGAAATTCTGAAAGAGAAAAGAGGTGTTCTACATCAAAAGAAGAGAAGAAGCTAGGAGCAAGGAATTAGGGTTTACCCCTTGAGGGAAACCTTGGTATTTTGTAACGTATTTTCTCCTCATATTTCATATATTTTTCATGGGTTTTAGTAAACTCATGTGTAACTAATTTCTATTGATTGAGGATGAATTCAATGTTCTAACGTGAAGCTTTATTAGTTATATTAATCTATTCGAAGTTTTATCATCTCATCGATTGTCTTTTCTATAATTAGGGTTCATGATTGATTTCTAGATTGTTTAAGTGTACAATTGGATTATTCTATTGATCATTCTATTGCTAGTAGAGAGTTGGAGCGATCCGTAATTGTCGTGCATCTCCTACACATGTAGAGAACGTGAGACCTTGCGAGAGGGATTCACGTGAAGCAATCATGTGTGAAGACAACACCGAGTAAGTGAACCGAGCGTCATCGATTTTAACTGCTGGGATCAAACCTAAATTCACAAAGCCTAAGCGTTCGGTTGAGTTACACCTTGTAAGCGTACCTCAAGGCGGCTCAGTTGGATAGAATCCGGTGGCTAAGCGTACCTGTTATCCGGTGATACGAGGAGTTTTGGGGATAGCTAAGCGTACCTGCAATCCTACGGTTGGTGATGAATGGTTCTGGCGAAAGATAGATAAGTATGCTATGAGAGTCAACGTTTGGTAACGGCGAAGGACTCCTTGATCATCTCTTTGTTTTATTTGTTATTCTTTTTATTTCACTTTAAAACAATCCCCCTTTGTGTTTTATCTTATTTGTTGAACTAAATAACCTATCAATTACACAGCTCTCTGTGGGAACGATCCTTACTACCGCTATATTATTTATTTAATTAGTGGGAAATATCTTGATTAATTTGTTGCACTTACGACACGCATCGGTGCGAAAGATAGATAAGTATGCTATAGAAATTCAGCGTTTGTCTGTGAAAGGAGACTCATGATCCATCTCTTTGTTTCATTTATTTATTCTTTTATTCTGCACTTTAAACAATCCCCCTTTGTGTTTATCTTATTTATTTGAACTAAATAACCTATCAATTACCGTCTGCAATAGGCAGTCCTTACCTCTAATATATTATTATTTGTTACAGTGGGAAATATCACTGATTAATTTGTTCCCACACTTCACGACATCAAAGTTTTGAAGCATTAACAAGAGGCTTGATTGTTAATTAGTTTGTTATTTTTTAGCTTGTTTTGTTTTTAAATTTTTTCTTTTGTTCTTGTGGTGATCATGTTCCTTACGGACATAACGTATGCAGTACAGGAATAATCATCATATTATAGTGGTAATCGGGTGGATTTCAATCTCGTTAAGTATTATAACTTTACCAGCCATACCACTCACGGGCCTTATGGATACTCTAGCCACATATCTCAAGCAACCTTGCCGCGGTGTGCCAAGTGGCAATCAAAAGGATGGGAGGATGATTGTGCTCAAATGATTGTTTCTGGCCAATGTGCGAGATGACAGTGTGGAAAAGACCTACTCCTCTTTATCAGCTATTCTTTATTGTTTAGCAAAAGAAATCTGATCTTAAAAATTGCTCGTGAATAATAGTGACGTATTATGCTCAGCTTTCTAAACAATATGATCGGGTTAGAAGAAGGCTGGAGCATGAGAAAATACCGAAAAATTCGCAGTATCGACGGAAGGAACTTCAGCGTCGTTGGGTCATTGAAAGATTGTGAGGTTGTGAAGACTCACGTTGAAGATGAAACGCTTGTACAGAAAATCATGCGTCTAATGAGTGTCATTATTTTGACTCCGGATCATATGCTGATCACTAGCCTATTCAAAGGAGGAGAATGAATATGACATAGCGTTCTCAATGGTGTAGCCGTTACTCAAACAATAATTTTGAGATTTGCACCAATAAGACAAATTCTAGAGGATGAATGCGATTAGATATTAGAGGTTCATTGAAGGATAGAGATTGAGAATGAGAAATCAAATTGGTTGAGATTGTGGAAGACCCAGTGAGGCTTATTAAGGTTATAATGATCACTTTGAAGGATTTGGTGAAGGCGGCCAAGCGGAATTTGAAACAATGGACATTGAGACCTGGAAAATGCAACGAAGTAAATAAATTCAAATTAAATTCTTTAGAGACAATAATTGAGATCATATGTCTGAAGATTGGCAGAGGTTTGTCTAATCATGCCATATTTCTAAATCTTTTGATCACTTAGGATTAGTATTTGTCTTCAAAATTATTAAGTTATTTTACTTGATATCTACCATGATGTGTTTGGTTTCTAGCACAATACGAGTTATTAAAGAGAACTAATAAAGTTCCCCTTATTTTATGTTCTTTGTCCATTTCCAGTGTAGAAAGGACTAAGTGTGAGGAAAGCAAGCTATAATAATTCATTGTTGTATGTTATCACTAAATCATTGTGTGGGGTTATTTACTAGGATTACTTGATTATTTTAAGGCGGACCGATTTGGGTTGTGGATTTACGGACGATAACGAGAGGGTGGTGAGGACGTTAAACTAAAAGCGCGCAGGAGGCAACCCATGGGTTTTGTATTTTCTATCCTTTTTGTTTTAGTTTTCTTATTTTGCATATCATGTTAAGTTTCCCACCTTGACTTTACTTAGGCCAATTGAATTCATTGAGGACAATGTAAAGTTTGAGGTGTGAAGTGTTTGGTTATTTTGCATATAGAGTTTTTAGCCTTTTTGAGTCGATTTTTTCAAATTTTGCATAAAACCTTCAACTTATAGAGATTTTAGAGTCAACAGCATACTTCTAGGTATGTTTATAAGAAATTCGTGGCTTATCAGCGAACTTGGAAGTGTTAGGGAACTACGTTCGGATTTCTTCACGAATTGGTGTTAAATAATGGATTTAATCATGTAGGTGATACAGAGTGAATGGAAATGGGTGTGGGTTCGCTGATCGATCATTAGGAACTGCTGTTTATATCAACGGGAGGCACCATACCAAATTCTTTTGTGGTGACTAAAAAGGCTTTCTTTTGAGTGTGTCATAGTCACGTTAATTAGGGTAGAATGGTATGAGCTACTTGACTTAGCACTATTTTATTATTTATTTTTTGATCTCTTGGTCTTAATTTTGTCAATCATGAGGGTGGCGTGCATAGATGAAAACCGCTTCTTGTAGTTTGATTTCATGATTACTTTTAAAATTTCTCTCTCTACTTGAACAGATCCGCCACGGCTCATCATCGTAAATAAGTGGGGCGACATCCAAAATCTACCACAAGGAAAGTTAGAGGCGTTTGAGGTTTACAAGCAACAATACGAAGAAGAGCAAATTTCATATCCAAGTAAAAACACATACAATGAGCAAATTTTCATATATACATGTGTTGGAGACTTACACATAAGGAGCGGAATTCTATATCTAA
>JAJJWW010009635.1:47500-128678 GCA_023531295.1 Papaver armeniacum | reverse complement strand
GGGCAAAGGGAGAACACAAGCAAATAGAAGTACGTTTTGATTTTTGCCTTGCTTTTTTTCATTTTGGTATCGGACTTGGGCCTTTTTTTAGGTAGGCAAGAACACAAATTTTTCTGATTGAGCTTAAATGTGATACCAAAGGAGATATAGGCAAGGCAAGGCAAGGGTAGGGGCACCCTTGCCGTTGGTTGCCTCCGCCTTATTATGCCGTAGCAGCACAAATATCTTTGGTGGGACTCCTTTTTTCCGGATGAAAGAAGTAGATCTTTCTTCATTGTTGTAAATTTCATAACATTTCTTACTCGGAAATTGTTATCTCTTCTACCAAGTTAAAGTGATAGAAATCATTTCAAGAAGCACAGATCAAAAAAAAAAAAAAAAAAAAAAATCATTTCAAGAGGCAAAGCTGGTGCCGCTGCAAACATTCTCATCATCTCAATGTAAACATTTCTGGGTTCGTCATTCTCCAATCTTCCTATTTTTAGATTCCAGTTTTCTTGACTGTCCAGACAATATATTGAACTCAATTTTCTTTGCCTTTTTATTTAACACAATATTGTTTAAATAAACTTATCACACGTTTTTCTCGTTTTCTAATGGTGCATATTTTGTATGAACTTGGTCATGGAAAAATGTAATGAATTGATTTGTGAGTCTAAATAATCAAGAAGCTGCTTCGCAACTTTTTCATTCGTATATAATGACTGATCCAACACTCATGTTTTAGGAAAGTATGCATATCTATGGTTAACAAAGTTAAAAAAAAATAATCTAAGAATTGAGATGTTTGTGGAAATTGAACTGAATACGGTTGTGTTTATCAGTACTCACCATCAACTAAATACAAGCTAACATGGAGAATTACCCATTGGTACAAACAATGAGTTAAATAAAATTGGCATCTAATGATTAAGATAATTTGAGAGTATGAGATTTAGAACTTGAGAGACACTATATTAAGTTATCGTATTATAAGCAACTCCAATTGTTGGTACGGTTAAGGTCTTTCTGCTAGAAAGTTGTGCCTTTCCTCAACTGGTAAAAGTTGTACATTAATTCTGATGCTTCAAAAAAAAAAAACATTAATTCTGCTCATAAACTGTCACAGGCTTTAGCTTTCAAGCATAACTTAAAAATAAAATTTAAGAAAACCATAACTCAAGTCTGGTTCAACTCGCATCTGGTTAACCGATGAATACAAAAAGGCATATTTCTCTTTATGATAATAAGTTATGTTTTGCAAATGTTCATGACTGTTGTTCGCATACATATTTACAGTTTGGTTGATGCATACTGATTCGGGTTTGGCTTGACTAGGATATTAAGCTCTTCCCGTCATTTTCGAAGTGATCGGCTTTACCTTATTATTCATGATGCCAGAAACCATATCCAGCAGCAACATCATCAGTTTTGTTCGTCGTCCAAATACTATGTAGTAATAGAATTCATGATATTGAAATGCATTTTGACGCGTAAATAAACCCAAAAGATCATGCACCTACTTTGGAGCACTTTTTGCAGGCACAGATGGGGGCCCTGAACTAAACGTGAGGTTAAGAAAAGAAACAAGGTTTGTGTGAATATTTGTTTCTTACTTGCATGTATTCACTCCAAACCGGTATTGGTCCAACTTACCAAAAGATTAAATTAAAATGTACGAAGAAATTGAGTTGCTCAAAATCACTCAACTGGTATTTTCTTAGTGTTTATTGTGGGATCCTATTATAAGAATCAAACCGATATGGTTTGGTTCCACAAGATTACAGTAAAAACTCAAGCGAAAGTTTTTTTTTTCTTTTTTTCTATACATATTTTAGCTCCAGTAATCTTCAATCCTTGTACCTTACTAGTATGTGACATTTTACTAAATGCGGATTGCTTTATTTGAATTATGAATGGTCCTAAAATTTGACTCTCCCGGGAAGTTGGATTATTTGAAGCTACAACGGAGTTTCAAAATTGATTCTGTGCTGAAGTTTGAGTTTCTCCAACGAAGATAAAATTAAATTTTTAATTCCTTCCATGCATTTTTATTAAGCGTTGTTATAATTTTCTAGTATGAAGTTATGCAAGGGTTAGGGGATGGTCATTTTCTATGTATTGCTTGTTTTTATAAGAAGGTCAGTAAAGTTATGCTCTACGGTCATGCAATAGTCATATTGGACGATCGCCGATGATGCTTTTGCCTAAATGCAGCTTGATGATATTTTGGGATAAAAATCTGCAAATATCGCAAATATAATCACACATTTGGGATCACAAACCGTTCATCCTGTGTGTCTTTCTTTTCTCATCCCAGACCATACTGTTTACCATTGCTGACTTGATCAACTGGCTGCGACTCTGTCAAAGAAAAAAGAGGAAAAGTTAGTGTGCCTTATTTGTAATTTATAGTCGCACATGAAAGGGTGCAAAAGATTTATGAGACTTACAATTTATTTTACTTCTTGTAAGTTGGAATTAGTGTGCCTTGGAAAACTTTAGCGGAGACGATTAACAAGTCTTGCAAAGACTCTCTTTGGACTTGGAGTGCGGATAACACAATACAGGAGTGAACTCAATACTCAAGAAACTTCCGCAAGTTCGGAGTAAAGTATATAAACAGGAAATATAACTCGCGCGGACCACATAACAAAAGAAGCTCGAGTAAAGCATCTTCGGCACAGGTTCTCTCATATTCAGCACAAGGTTTTAAAATCTAGTGTTATCTCCAATGTTTTTGATAAAAATGAGCTCTTAGACATGTTGTACTATATTTCTTAATTAATATAATTTTTTTTTAAATAAAAAAAAAAAAAAAAAAAAAAAAAAAACTAGTGTGCCTTATTTGAAAAATAAAAGCTTGCAAACTACAAAAGCCATTGACTATATTATTTTATTTTCTTTAGGCAAGGGATGCATTGAACAAGAATCACTTTGTATGGAAGGCTCATTGAACCGTTATTTAGCGGCCAGTTAAATAACTAATACAGACAACTACTATCACCATTCAATTACTTTTGTTCACTTTTTGCATTCACCGATCAAGGCGTTAAACAAGAATGGGAGCCAATATGATTTGTGTGAATATCTTGAGACTTACATAAAATCATTTCCAATCACAATCTATCAGAATTATGAATCCAAAGCAAAACATAAATATTATTACAAGTTATTAGTACATTCCATGTATCTCAGAGTTTACAACTACAAAGGTCTGCTGAATAAGATGTTTGAGGAAACTGTAGTGTTGAAATAAGCAAAGTAGCTCCCTTCTGAAGCTTGATATTTGCTTTTACGTCGTTCAATATATACTGTTAGCCTATTGTAGTTCTCGGTTGCTAAGAAAATGCCCCAAAATGGACCCCAAAGTTGCTAAGAAAATCCCCCAAAATGCCCCGTTCCGTTAGATTTTCCGTTAGAGAGAGTTACGTAGTCGAAATTGCCCTTCAGGGTACATTGTTCATAATTCAGGGTTCAATGTTTAAAATTCAGGGGTTCAGGGCTTAGGGTTCAGGGTTTGGAGTTCAAGATTTAGGATTCAGGTGGTGGTGGTGGTGGTGGTGGTATTGGTGGTGGCAGCGATGGTGATAGTGGCGGTGGTGGTGGCAGTGATGGTGGTGGTGGCAGTGGTGGTGGTGGTGGCAGCAATGGTGATAGTGGCGGTAGTGGTGGCGGTGATGGTGGTGGTGGCAGCGGTAGTGGTGGTGGTGGTGGAGGAGGAGGTGGTGGTGGTTGTTCTAGTTGTAGTGGTGGTGGTAGTGGTGGAAGTGGTAGTGGCAGTGGTGGCAGCGGTGGTGGTTGGTGGTTGTTCGTTTGGTGGTGGCGGTGGTAGTGGCGGATTGGGGCGTGTTGATTAAGAAGGATAAAAATGGAAGTTCAAAACTCCATTGACCGGTCAAGATGCCCATTTTTGATCAAAATGCCCCAAAACTAACGGAATGAGGTATTTTAATCTTTTCCCTAACGTCCGGGGCATTTTCACAACCTTTGGGGTCTATTTGGGGACATTTTTCCACTTAACCCCATTAACTTCTTTAGTCCAGTACTGGTTTCCCCATATAGCTACTTCTTGTGGCTATTTGTATATTCTTTTTTTCTAATGAAATATTCTCTTATAATCGGAAGATAGAAGAAGAAAAAAAAAACCATCGTTACAAATTTCTCGTACACATACACGAAGCAGTATAATTCACCATGTTTTTGTTGTTGCTTTGAAATGGTACTTTATGAACTACTCACAAATAGTTGTCGTTCTCTTTGGGTTCAATTTTGGCATGCACATCAAAATGCAGGCACTAAACAGATGCCATGAACAAGATGCCAGACTAATGATCAAGATGGCTTGACCACATTTTCTATTCGGCATTCATATATAAGAATAATCCAACTCTCATATATATAAGAATAATCAAACTCTCATGAGTGCTTTACTATATTTCCATTTAATGGATTTTGGAGGTGAAGAGGCATATTTCTAAGAACTTGAGATGTTTGAGGAAATTGAGATGAATTACGTTGAGTCTAACGACATCGAGGTAATTGAATAAAAAAATGAATACATGATATATAGTTTTTTTTCTTTTTTGACACATACATGATATATAGTTGGTTTGGATGTGAGAACAAATAATGCCATGTTTGTGGAATTGGAAATAAATGAATGGAATTGCAATGAAATTCATTTTGTCAAATTCTTGCGAGCAAAGATCCAAGAAAATTAGTTTATATCGATGCGGAAGTCGTAAGCATTTGAGTTTGACATTACAAATTGGGGTGTATACTCCAAACACCCAACAAAAGTAATCAACCAACAAAAATGTTTGCAAAATAGATGAACCCATTCCTTAAACTTCCATGTTACGACCTTCAATGTGGTTGCCTTTGCAAAATTCCTTCTCAACAAGATGCTCACAACTCATAGTCATTTTTCTTTTTGATATTTATACAGTCACTTGATTGTGGCAACTCTTGCTACGCATAATATTGAAAGCTTTTGGCCAACCAACTCCTGCGAAGTTAACTTATTCATTCCCAAAGACACTCCCAACAAGTCCAACCAATCAAAATGTGGTGCACCCCTTCTTTCTTTTTTTTCTTGTTTTTTTGAAGCATAGGTGCCTCCATTTGAATGCAAAGTTTATAAAAGAAATTGAATTATCACTTAATTATATATACAACAAATTAAACAATACCCTCCTAATTGTATAGGATGTTTATCTAAAGGGAATGATGATTTTAATAAACTAGAATCTCAAATCCATAAAACTACCAATGGTTTTACCTATAGAATAATAAGCTTTGATTCACTTGATGATGATAAAGATCCTCATGTTTACACCAGCCATGTTATCGCCTAAGAAACACCTTCTAAATCCTCAATTTCTAATCAGATAGACCATGCTGGCGTAGGCTTCACAATTCAAATAATTTCTATTGAAAATACTAGGATATGTTGAAGGCTTGACAAGAGTAATGCCAAACTACCTAGCGTATGCACAATGGTAGAATAAGTCATCTCTATCTTCTTGTTCTTTCCCACACAGCTTGCAAATAAGATCATGAGTAGTTATGCTCCTATATTTTGTTAAAGTTGGAATTGAATTATGAAATGCGGTCAGTAGTGGAGTCAGGATTTCTAGAGAGTGTAGGCAAGTAAAAAAACATGACACGGAAAAAATGACTTAACAAAAAAGTTATTTCACCGCACATGAAATATTACAACTCCTAATTGCGCTTGATAACAACAAAATATACATATGAAACACGATACATGTTAACTAGAAATCTCACAATGTTATTTGGTTAGAAATCCTTTGGAAACACATATGGTTTAGGATTTAAAAGCAAGACTGCAAGTATTGTCAACCCCGTTGTTTCTCTTCATGAAAAAAATAAAGGTTGATGGTTGTGATAAACAGAAGCAATTTCAACAAGACAAAGGATCCTTGATTTGTTCATTTTGTGGAAATGCGAATCATTTTCAAAGCACGTGTTGGAGGTTCAAGAGGAACGACAAAAGAATTTCCAGACTGCAGAAAAACATGCAAAAGATGAATCTGGATAATCAACATAGGTCTCATAAAACCAATGCTTCCAGAATCAGAAGAGGTAGGAAACCTGTTTATACAACAAGCCTTGGTAAACAAGGGGAGCGTCTGGCTCACAACGTCTCTCTCTAATTCCAGAGACGTTCGCATCCTCATCTTTAACTTGAGAAAATGGGGTTTGCGTATTTATGACTCAAGTAGTGTATTTATTTTTGTTAAAGAAATATTCTCCTAACAATATAGATGTTGAGTCTGTAAACTATGGAAGACTTTTTATTCTAGGGTTAAGACATTTCACAAGTCTATTTAATACCTTTGTAGACTTTCTTTTTCCCTAAAAGATACAGTTTCATGGATCATGTAACTAGAGGCACTACAAGCAGAGATGCAGTCGAAGCAATCAATGTGTATCTGCGTAAAGGAATTCTTCCTCAAGGGTAAAGAAAGTGAAGACTACAAAGTATGGAGAAGGTTCTTCCTCTAACTGCCTCTTGTCTTTTTATCATCTTGATAATAACTTTAGAGGTTTGGTGAAAGATTTCATCAACAAAAGAAACAATTTAAAATCTCAAATTGTTTCATCTTTTGAAGAGATAGCTCACTATGAACAAATGTTGTCTCTTTCAAAAAAAAACCTTGCATGATCTAAAAAGAGAACTTAGTGAGTTAACTGATATTTCTGAAGATTTGGAGGAATTGAACGATCCCATAATCAATGGATTTTTCAATAATAAGAAGGAATTCTCTATAGAGGCTCTGAGAGATCTACAAAAACTAGTAAGTTTTCGAATGAGAAATCTATTTTGTTTTGTTTAGAAGAATAACTAGAGATTGGAACTAGGATAATAAGTTTAACTAGAGATATACAACAACTAGTAAGTTTTAGGTACTAGAGATTGAATTCACTGTGTACTTTAAAACCGATTATCATCAACAATTTAGACAACTTAAACAAATCTTGAATTACAATATGAGGTAAGCATTCAAACATATAATACTTTCAGTTTTGGTTTATTTTATATATTTGTAGTAATCCCCCATTGTTCGCTGTGCCCTCGCCATTAGCACATGTTGGTAGAAGACTACCAAATGCGTCTCTTCTTCAACCCGTTTATCAAGTAGCGGCACCCAGTTATCATCATGTAAGTAAAGATGATTCTAAAAATAAAAAAAATGCAGTCATATGAATAATAATATGCTATATTATTTATTAACAGCTGTTAACTGAGGATTCAAGCAGCGATGAACAGAACCAATTTATAGTAAAAAAATAATAACATACAACGTAAGTTATTGATACTGTTTTATCTTCCAATGTACTTATTGATAACATACAACGTAAGTTCATGAAACCCTTTGTATCCAAATAATAATGCAACTACTTGAATGTACAGAAAGACAATGATTAAGTCAACAAGAAAGACGTAGAAGAGATTCAAACAGAAAGCCAAAAAGAGAGCCATCTAGGGTAATTCTTTTAAAGCATAAATAAGTTATAGAATGAACCTAATACATTATTAGGTGATACTAATATGTTTTATTTTATAATCCATGCCAGCCGCGATCTTTGGCACAAAGAGAACGTCGTAAGAAAGAAAACGAAAAAAGATGATATTTCGAATGGAAGACACCATGATGGGATTTATAGTGATCAGCCTAACAAATTGAAACACCAAAAGGAATGCAAAATCGTGAATGTGTTTCAACAAGAAAACAAACGGCAGCGAGAACAATTACAGGCAAGTTAGTAACATGTAGACTGACAAATATTTTTAATGCTTTAGAGCACTTAACCTAGATTTTATTAAATTTTATTAAGAAATTTATTTTCTTTTTGTACCGGTAGAATACCCAAATAAACGACAAAGAACACCATCACAATCAATCAAAGATGTTCATACATTTTATGCCGATGAGGTAATTTTAAGGAAATATCACTAAAAATTTACACACAAATAACTACAACTGTTCATCTATTAATATCTATATATTGTTCATTGAAAAACAATGCAAATTTACTTGATGGACAACTTATTTATTTAATACAGTTGTTCATCTACTCCTTCTATATTTGATAATACATCTTTCAACTATCTATATTTATTGTTGATTGCAGAACAATGCTTTAACCATAGAAGGAGACTTTCATGTGAACGCTACAGCAAATATACCAATCAAGCCAACAGACTCTGAAAAATCTATTGCTATCGATATCGAAATGTAATACTTAAAAATTTAACCTTCACCATTTTGTAAAAGTTTAGTTATGTTCTGTTTTGATGATTCACCGTCTTTTTTTCTCTTCCGTTTCAATAGGTCTATTCCAGCAGCAGACATTTCCTCGGACGAATACACTGATTATTATGACTCATCGGATGAAATGGATGACAATGATAAACAGATAATAACTGCAACAACGAATAGTAAACGTACAAGTAGACGCAGAACTAATCCCGATGGGAGAAATTACCTGGAAAAATGGATGTCCAAAGGTCCAAACCGCAAAGCATTGCACTGGATCGATGAAAAGTCAAGTGATTCAACCTTCAAGGAACCTAAATTTAGTATATGCTGCCACAAAGGAAAAGTTCGTTTACCACCACTGCGTGAACCCCCAATGGTTATAAGAGAATTACTCGAAGGGATTGATAATCGTTCCAAAGATTTTCGTCAAAATATCAGAAATTACAATGCAAGAAATGCATATACCAGTCTCGGATGCAAATATGATACAAGAGCCCCAAAAGAAAAAGGCCCATGGTGTTTCTCTATACATGGTGAATTACGACATACGTCTGGATCTCTGATGCCAAAAGAAGGGGTTGCTCCCGTGTATTCCCAGCTTTACCTATATGATCCATATCATGAATTATCTATAAGGGAAACCAGGAATCCAAAATTAAATAAAGATACTCTTAAGATAATTTAGGATACTTTGTTGCAGCATAATATGTTCTACCCAAAGTATCTTCATGCATATGAGATATTAAAAAAAACGATTCAACTGAGAAGACTGTTGTTGATGGTGGTTTTTAAACAAGGGGTAAAATCGTAAAACCCCATGACCTAGTGTTACCCGCAACACATTAACTAAGAGCATTTAACTCAGGTGTAAATAATTAATAGGGGTATTTTTTCAAAATACTAGATTAGGGTTTTTCAACACAGAACCCTAATTCCGAAACCAAGCCGCATACTGCGCACCATGGCAACAATGCCAAACCAAGCCGCAAACTGCGCACCATGGCAACAATGCCAAGCCAAGCCGCACACTGCGCACCATGGCAGCAATGCCAACCCAAGCCGCACACTGCGCACCATCGCAACAATGCCAAACCAAGCCGCACACTGCGCACCATGGCAGCAATGCCAAACCAAGCCGCACACTGCGCACCATGGTAGCAATGCCAAACAAAGCCGCACACTGCATACCATGGCAACAATGCCAAACCAAGCCGCACACTGCGCACCATGGCAACAATGCCAAACCAAGCCACACACTGCGCACCATGGCAACAACGCCAAAACCAAGCCGCACACTGCGCACCACGGCAGCGACACCAAAACCAAACTACATATCGCACTCATTGGCAACCATGCCAAACTAAGCCGCTATGCCATTGGCACACGCCAAATATAGTTCCCTAGGCTTGCAAGACTTGCAACTAGGTCAACATGGCCGTACGTGCCATTGGCACATGCCAACACGTACCACAAGCCATATTTCCAAGCCGCTATGCCATTGGCACATGCCAAATATAACGCCCTAGGCTTGCAAGACTTGCAACTAGGTCAACATGGACGCACGTGCCATTGGCACATGCCAACACGTACCGCAGCCATATTTCCAAGCCGCTATGCCATTGGCACATGCCAAATATAGCGCCCTAGGCTTGCAAGACTTGCAACTAGGTCAACATGGTCGTACGTGCCATTGGCACATGCCAACACGTACCGTAAGCCATATTTCCAAGTCGCTATGCCATTAGCACGCGCCAAATATAGCGCCCTGGGATTGCAAGACTTGCAACTAGGTCAACATGGCCGTACGTGCCATTGGCACATGCCAACACGTACCGCAAGCCATATTTCCAAGCCGCTATGCCATTGGCACATGCCAAATATAGCGCCCTAGGCTTGCAAGACTTGCAACTAGGTCAACATGGCCGTACGTGCCATTGGCACATGCCAACACATACCGCAAGCCATATTTCCAAGCCGCTATGCCATTGGCACACGCCAAATATAGCGCCCTAGGCTTGCAAGACTTGCAACTAGGTCAACATGGCCGTACGTGCCATTGGCACATGCCAACACGTACCGCAAGCCATATTTCCAAGCCGCTATGCCATTGGCACATGCCAAATATAGCGCCCTAGGCTTGGAAGTCTTGCAACTAGGTCAACATGGCCGTACGTGCCATTGGCACATGCCAACACATACCGTAAGCCATATTTCCAAGTCGCTATGCCATTAGCACGCGCCAAATATAGCGCCCTGGGCTTGCAAGACTTGCAACTTGGTCAACATGGCCGTACGTGCCATTGGCACATGCCAACACGTACCGCAAGCCATATTTCCAAGTCGCTATGCCATTAGCACGCGCCAAATATAGCGCCCTAGGCTTGCAAGACTTGCAACTAGGTCAACATGGCCGTACGTGCCATTGGCACATGCCAACACGTACCGCAAGCCATATTTCCAAGTCGCTATGCCATTAGCACGCGCCAAATACAGCGCCCTAGGTTTGCAAGACTTGCAACTAGGTCAACATGGTCGTACGTGCCATTGGCACATGCCAAACACACACGCTGGTAGCCTAACTTGCAAACCGTGCAACCTACCACCAAGGCCACGGCCCTAACGGCCACGCATGCCATTGGCACATGCCAAACACAGACGCTGGTAGCCTAGCTTGCAAACCGTGCAACCTACCACCAAGGCGTTCCACACACGCCATTGGCACATGCCACACACGCCACTAGCAGCTCTGGCATTTCCACTTGCGCTCGAGGTGCAACTCCCAACAAAGGCATTCCGCACATGCCATTGGCACATGCCACATGCGCCCCTAGGAGCACCACTTGCACTCAAGATGCAACCAACACTCGAGACGTCAACACAAACTGGGGGATGCTTTCTAGGGTTTTGGTTTGGCGGTCATAGCATGCATCGTACACTACGCTCACATTAAGAAAGCGTGAAAAGGAATAAAGCGGTCAAATAAAAGAGGAAATAATGGTGAAAACGTTTTCACCCATTAACGCCATGCGGTTACCACCTCCTCCCATTATTTCACCCTTTACTATCTTCCTTCATGAGGCCAGGGTACGTTTCAATCTCGACTTGTATAAATAGGTCTTACCTATTTCCACCTTACACAAGTCTCTCGTCAGGAGAAAAATACTACACTCTCAGAAAAGGCAACTTTGCAAGCTCTCCAAAAAGGTTTCATCTCTTGCAAGCTTACGAAGCTTCCACTTTCTGATACAAGTCGAGACACTACTCTCCCAGAATTATTCTGGCCTCAACACCTTTCTTTGCTTCCCTCCCCAAATCAACCCTTCTCCTCCACTTTGTGACCGAAGCAAGTCTGGAACGGCCATTTCTTGGTTTAGGCCGGACTTATACAGATTGATCTCTCGAATCTATAAAGTGCTCACGTGCAGCACATTTGTTTAGGGTTTGAACCTGTTTCTCACTCACCTACCGAAATTACCGAAATCGGCAGAAACGATTTTTACCCATAAACAATTGGCGACCACGGTGGGACGATTGATCTATCGGCTACAATACCAACTCCAACTCATGATTTCGTTTCCCGAACGTCAAATCCTAACATGGTGGAACTCAGATCCGGGACGGCTGCCGAGAACACCAACGCAGAACGCATCCCTGATGTTGGCGTCTCTCCCCACAACGTTGTTACTTCACCGGCGACAACAACAACATCGAGTGCACTACCTTAAGTGTAACACCGCCTATCACCGTGGCCGAGCCGCTCCTCCTCTAGCGTCTTTGCACAACCCTCTAATCACGACAACGAGAATATATCTTCAGGTGTCACGCCCCTAGTCACCAGATCTAGGGCCGCCGCCACGACCCCGAATGCTTCTTCCAGCATGGCGCCTCCGACAACTAAGGCTCCAATTACCCCGCCGATGGGACGAGAGACCGGAGGGACCATAGGAAGTCGTCCTTACGTCACCATCGCCGATTTGATGGAACGACAGGAGACGCTCGCCAGAGCCCAGACAGACATGGTTTCAACACAGAAGGAGGTGCTCACCTTTCTCAAAACCCTGACAGAGCGACTACCCCGTGAGTCGCATCCTCTAGAGACGCCTAGAAGCATCTCCAACAAACCCGACGCCGGCACCTCGGCAGGGCACGCCTCCACGGATGAAGAAACTCGCACTAGAATCCCGTTGGAGAGAAATCAACCACCCAACTTCGTCACGAGAGAAGATTTGGAACAACTCCTACGCGACCGAATCAAGCATGATGAGTTGGATGTACATCATCACCAACCCCTTACCCATCCGAAATACGTATAATCCCTCTCCCAAGGGGGTACTCTTCTCCTCAATTTACCCCGTACGACGGTACACGGAATGCACGCGAACATGTTTCTCGTTTCCTGGAATCCTTGGGTGAACATGAATATAATCACGTTCTTCGTTTGAGGGAATTTTCAAAATCACTTACCTAAGGGCGTATACATGGTACAACAAAGATCCCACCGAACAACATTCCCAACCGGAGTAGCATGGTCACCACGTTTTACAGAAGTATTTCTTCGTGTCTGAACAAGTTACCTTTTTCAGACCTCGGGAGAATGTACCAAAGGGATAACGAACATCCGAATGACTTCGTCAAAAGGTTCGGGGTTCAAGCACTCGATCGTCACGACCCAAACGTGACCGAGCAACAATTGGTAAACACATGCATCAATGGTATGGTCCCAATCTACCGTGCCCTACTAGAAAACTTGCGTTTCCAAACATTCTCCGAACTCCATGAGGCCGCCGCACGATCTCGCAACAACGGCACCAAAGATTACCGAAAGGACTAGGCCAACTCGAATCGAAGACGCGCGTGAAACTCGCGGAGTAGACGCCTCATCAAGAAACAATTTAATGCCGGCTCATCCTCCGTGAACATAGTGAACGAAAGAGGAAAAAGGAAAGCCGCAACTACGAGCCACCACCCGAAACGTGAAGCGCCGCACAACGGAACCCTCACGACGGAAGATCGTCGCTAAAACTCCCGTGCAGCATCGCGAGACCGAAGGAAATACCCTTGATTTCCCATTCCCCATCGAGGAAGTGATTGACCTCCTGGAAGCCTGGGTTCAAGATGATGTCATCAGACTGCCACCACTCAGACGTCCGCCAACTGAAGCTGAGATGGCGAACCCCAAATACTGTCATTATCACAGGTTTGTTCACCACCCGACTAGCGATTGCAACAGACTAAAGCATATTTTCAAAGAAAGGATAGAAGCAGGAGAACTCCAACTAGGAGACGAAAGAGTGCATCGAGACCCACTCCCCATAAGAAACTGCGGGTCCTCTGGGAATTCCGTGCACGAGACTGTGCAATCCATGATGCAACATATATGCGAAATTCTCTATCTTTCTAAGGTGCAGCGACAAGATATTTTCGCAGCTCTCAATCGTGTTGTGTCCGGCGAACGGCTTTTTCTCTCCTCGGCACCCACGCCAGGGCCCAAGCTCTCCAAACGGGCGGAACCAAAAAGGAGAACTGGGGACTGCTAACCACGTCCCGTTTAAGAGGTAACAAATTTGACGACACACTCATCGACACGACCTCCTACCACAACATCATTACTTTCAAGACACTAAAGGCAGCAGGATTTATAAAACAAGACGCTACCTATTCCCCGTCCGTAATTAAGGACTTGGGAGGAGAAGCTTTGAACGCGCATGGCTACATCAACTTAGAGATCGAGATGGGAGACGATATAACGCATAGCAAGTTCCACATTTTCAAAGAACTAGATCATGACATGATTTTGGGACGCTTATGGGTGCTCGACAACAAAGCGAAACTGGACGTACACCCTCTGCCGACATCCACGCCCAAAGAGATTCCCAACAAATCGTCCCACGGGTTATCGCATCAACGAGCTATTGAAGGAACCCAAGCATCCGGAGAGGACCCATTGGCACTAGCCCATGATTTTCAGATGCAAGTAAGTCCGACCGAGCAACCTTTTCTCGCAACCGGCCTTTTCTTCCCCATTCTCATGGGGACTCTACGCAACAACCGGCACGAACGTTGTCAAAAAATGCGAATGGGGAGCTGGACCATTCGAACACTTTGCAAGAAGCTTGGAAGCTTCTAGCGAAACCAACGAAGCCAAGGCTCAAATGGTTACACGACGTCTGAACCCGTTTTCAATCGGAGATGTAGTGGTTAAGGAAAGCTCGTTTCAAGTTGGGAGGATGACAAGAAAGATGGATTTGCCCGAGGAAGGTGAAGGCGAGCTGTGCACTGGTTGCGGATACCCTTTTGGGAGGATATTGCAAGCTCATCAATACCGACACACCTGAAGGAGTGATAGTTCACTCGCGATGGCTCAAGGAATCCAATCCCTAAAATGTTGTACTTCCCAATCACTCCCCTTTTCAGTACTTCCTTTAAACCATTCCTCTTAATAGCTGTACTTCCCCAGGATGAATACACCGTTTGTATTTTTCCCTGGAGATCTCCCTTTTGTCAAAAATAAAATAAAATAAAATAAAATAAATATATCTCTTCCCGAGCGAATCCTTCAGATATCAGAGAAATACATCAGAAGAACCCAGAAAACCATTGCAGAGCCATCATACCACAACCTCTTTCAAAAATATATATATATGAAGCAAAATGTTTACTGATGAAGAAGAAGGGAAAGATGTGTTTACAAAAAAAAAAAGGGAAAAACATCAGGGAACTAAGCAAATAATGTAAAAACAAAAGGAGGAACTAGCCCTCGAAGGATGGAGCGCAAGTCCCTTCGGGCAAAGCTATCTTCAAGCATTTCCCCAAGCAATCCTTCGGGCAACAAAGGTTCCATTCAGCGGTTTTAGCAGCAGCAACCTCAACATCCCATCCCGAAGCATCCACAGCAGCAGCAGTGTCCTCCCCGAAAACTATTCCAGCATATGCCACCATGACCCCTCCGGTATCATCAATAACACCTTTGGCATCAACTTCAAAGGCTATCTCACTTATATCATATACTCCTTCGAAAGTTTTCTCATCGACACTTTGAATGAGGTTTTTTGATGCATCCACATCAAAATCAAGAATCATGACGTTCTCCTCCGCGTCCACTGAACCCAAGAGAGTCCGAACATGCACCTGTTCTTCGTGAGGATAGATGGAATGGAGGTCCTTAATAATTTCGTTAGCTTCATGGAACAAAGATTCAACCCCAACCAATACCTCCTCAAGAGAAGAAGATCGATCTCCACCGATTCTGAAGTCCTTTTCCAAAAAGTTAAAGGCACGGCCGTTTCTGGAAGATCCCATCATACACTGCAAGAAATGGAAATCCTGTCTATACACATATAAAAAGAGGATAGAGTGAACGAAAAAGAAGAAGAAAACGCACCGGCAAAGCAAAGGAAAAGGGGAATCAACAGGAAGAACCCCTTCTCAAACAAGGGAGACGATACATTCGCGTTGGGTATGAATACGGAACCTTAAAAAAGGAAAGGGAACAATGAAGGACATAACGCTTCCAGATTTTTTGGCATGGATGATGCCCTAATTGAAGCAGCACGTGAAGGAAAGCAAGATAAGGAAACTTCGCTATCTGAAGAAACACCTACTCCCTCCTCGTTTACATCGGTCACGCCAGCCAGCGCGCACAGTTTCCACACCTTGCGCCGGTCCCACCAGCTAGCACACTCAGTTTCCCAACTCACGCCAACTTCCCAACGTCGCCCAAGCTGCACCGGCCCCACCAATTGCGCCGACCTTCCAATGGCCGCCAAAGTCACGCCTGCAAGCACACACGGCTTCTACACTTTGCGCCGGTCCCACCAACTAGCGCACTCAATTTCCCAACTCACGCCAACTTCCCAACGTCGCCCAAGATGCAACGGGCCCACCAATTGTGCCAGCCTCCCGATTTGTGCAAAACTACCAGAGACAAGGATTCCAAATCCTATTTATAAAAGGTCAGAAAAGCCTCCTTCAATTTTCTCTACGGTTTGCTATTAATAGTTTGTCACCATCTTATGCTTACCTCGCAACAAAGCCCCTGTTCCGAGCTGCTGGGGGACTTAATGTTGATGGTGGTTTTTAAACAAGGGGTAAAATCGTAAAACCCCATGACCTAGTGTTACCCGCAACACATTAACTAAGAGCATTTAACTCAGGTGTAAATAATTAATAGGGGTATTTTTTCAAAATACCAGATTAGGGTTTTTCAACACAGAACCCTAATTCCGAAACCAAGCCGCATACTGCGCACCATGGAAACAATGCCAAACCAGGCCGCATACTGCGCACCATGGCAACAATGCCAAGCCAAGCCGCACACTGCGCACCATGGCAGCAATGCCAAACCAAGCCGCACACTGCGCACCATGGCAACAATGCCAAACCAAGCCGCACATCAAGCGCACCATGGCAGCAATGCCAAACCAAGCCGCACACTGCGCACCATGGTAGCAATGCCAAACCAAGCCGCACACTGTGCACCATGGCAACAATGCCAAACCAAGTCGCACACTGCGCACCATGGCAGCAATGCCAAACCAAGCCGCACACTGCGCACCATGGCAACAACGCCAAAACCAAGCCGCACACTGCTCGCGCACCACCAGCAAATGACACCAAAACCAAACTACATATCGCACTCATTGGCAACCATGCCAAACTAAGTCGCTATGCCATTGGCACACGCCAAATATAGCGCCCTAGGCTTGCAAGACTTGCAACTAGGTCAACATGGCCGTACGTGCCATTGGCACATGCCAACACGTACCACAAGCCATATTTCCAAGCCGCTATGCCATTGGCACATGCCAAATATAGCGCCCTAGGCTTGCAAGACTTGCAACTAGGTCAACATGGCCGTACGTGCCATTGGCACATGCCAACACGTACCGCAGGCCATATTTCCAAGCCGCTATGCCATTGGCACATGCCAAATATAGCGCCATAGGCTTGCAAGACTTGCAACTAGGTCAACATGGCCGTACGTGCCATTGGCACATGCCAACACGTACCGTAAGCCATATTTCCAAGTCGCTATGCCATTAGCACGCGCCAAATATAGCGCCCTGGGCTTGCAAGACTTGCAACTAGGTCAACATGGCCGTACGTGCCATTGGCACATGCCAACACGTACCGCAAGCCATATTTCCAAGCCGCTATGCCATTGGCACATGCCAAATATAGTTCCCTAGGCTTGCAATACTTGCAACTAGGTCAACATGGCCGTACGTGCCATTGGCACATGCCAACACATACCGCAAGCCATATTTCCAAGCCGCTATGCCATTGGCACACGCCAAATATAGCACCCTAGGCTTGCAAGACTTGCAACTAGGTCAACATGGCCGTACGTGCCATTGGCACATGCCAACACGTACCGCAAGCCATATTTCCAAGCCGCTATGCCATTGGCACATGCCAAATATAGCGCCCTAGGCTTGCAAGACTTGCAACTAGGTCAACATGGCCGTACATGCCATTGGCACATGCCAACACGTACCGTAAGCCATATTTCCAAGTCGCTATGCCATTAGCACGCGCCAAATATAACGCCCTGGGCTTGCAAGACTTGCAAATAGGTCAACATGGCCGTACGTGCCATTGGCATATGCCAACACGTACCGCAAGCCATATTTCCAAGTCGCTATGCCATTAGCACGCGCCAAATATAGCGCCCTAGGCTTGCAAGACTTGCAACTAGGTCAACATGGCCGTACGTGCCATTGGCACATGCCAACACGTACCGCAAGCCATATTTCCAAGTCGCTATGCCATTGGCACGCGCCAAATATAGCGCCCTAGGTTTGCAAGACTTGCAACTAGGTCAACATGGCCGTACGTGCCATTGGCACATGCCAAACACACACGCTGGTAGCCTAACTTGCAAACCGTGCAACCTACCACCAAGGCCACGGCCCTAACGGCCACGCATGCCATTGGCACATGCCAAACACACACGCTGGTAGCCTAACTTGCAAACCGTGCAACCTACCACCAAGGCGTTCCACACACGCCATTGGTACATGCCACACACGCCACTAGCAGCTCTGGCATTGCCACTTGCGCTCGAGGTGCAACTCGCAACAAAGGCATTCCGCACATGCCATTGGCACATGCCACATGCGCCCCTAGGAGCACCACTTGCACTCAAGATGCAACCAACACTCGAGACGTCAACACAAACCGGGGATGCTTTCTAGGGTTTTGGTTTGGCGGTCACAAAGATGCGGCGTACACTACGCTCACATTAAGAAAGCGTGAAAAGGAATAAAGCGGTCAAATAAAAGAGGAAATAATGGTGAAAACGTTTTCACCCATTAACGCCATGCGGTTACCACCTCCTCCCATTATTTCACCCTTTACTCTCTTCCTTCATGAGGCCAGGGTACGTTTCAATCTCGACTTGTATAAATAGGTCTTACCTATTTCCACCAGACACAAGTCTCGGGCGGAGAAAAAAATACTACACCCTCAGAAAAGGCAACTTTGCAAGCTCTCCAAAAGCTTTCATCTCTTGAAAGCTTACGAAGCTTCCACTTTCAGATACAAGTCGAGACACTACTCTCCCTGCACTATTCTCGCCTCAACACCTTTCTTTGCTTCCTCCCCAAATCAACCCTTCTCCTCCACTTTGTGACCGAAGCAAGTCCGAACGGCCAATTCTTGGTTTAGGCCGGACTTGTACAGATTGATCTCTCGAATCTATAAAGTGCTCACGTGCAGCACATTTGTTTAGGGTTTGAACCAGTTTCTCACTCACCTACCGAAATTACCGAAATCGGCATAAACGATTTTTACCCATAAACAACTGTGCAGGTTTCTTTGCATTACAATGAGACAACTGACGAAAGACGTTATAATCTACCGACTGCTGAAGAAGTGTCGGTGATCATACCGGACAAGAAAAGCTCAACAACGGGTCCACGTGATATTCTATTACACCTAAGAGCAGAACATGGCTACACAAGAATAGATGAGTGTCACCCTGCATATCTACCGTTGCATTATGTTCTATTATTTCCTTACGGTGAGCTAGGTTGGAGCATAGATCTCAATCGGTGGGATGTCGATTCAAAAGAGTATACAGATGTATCTTTGAGTCAAATGCAAGACTTCGCTTATCGCATTTTTCAAATGGAAATCGGAGTATTCAACAATTCTAAGAGCAGGAAAACTTTTCCAAGAATTTTTAGTGGATTCGTGGGCTTCTACTGAGCAAAGTCGTTTAGATTTTTTGCGATTTAACCAAGGGAAACTACGTGCAGATCAGTACGCTGAAATAAAAGAAATGAAAAACGCGGGAATAAAGCCTAACGAAGGAGGTAAACCATGCATTCTACCTTCTTCATTCATTGGGGGTCCAAGACACATGTTTGAAATCTACCAAGATTCGATGGCAATAACACGTTTTAACCATCATCCGGATATTTTTCTCATAATGACTGCAAATCCGAACTGGCCAGAAATCAAAGATGAGCTTTCTAAACACGAATATGCATCTGATCGTCCTGATTTAGTTGCACGTGTTTTTGAATTAAAAAGAAAGGCACTGATGGATGAAATAATTAATTAAAAAGAAAGTTTTTGGAGAAGTTGTAGGCCATGTACACACGATCGAATTCCAGAAACGAGGTTTGCCGCACATGCATGCATTAATATTCTTACAAAAATCGAAAAAATACGTACAAAAGGGAGCAAGTCGATAAATTTGTTTCAGAGAATTTCCCGATGAGGAAACAGATCCAGTTCTCTTCGACACGGTAAGAAAGTGTATGGTACATGGACCATGTGGTGATAGAAATCCAGAATCTCCCTGCATGAGAAAAAGAAAATGTATTAGGGGATATCCCAAACAATACAATGACGCTACATTCAAAGGAAACACCGAGTGAGTAGTCTGATTGACATTTAACTGGTCGCAATTTTTCCAAAAATGCGGAAAAGCTCAATACAATATTTTTCTCAAATATTCACTCATCTCTATTTCTTTTTGCTGTGTATTCTTTGAATCTTTATAACTTATAAGCATTAATGTATAGGTTAGAAAGGAAATATTCCTCCTTGGAACAACAACTGTAACTAGCATTACTGACACTTCAAAAAAACAAAAAAAAAAAACAATGTGCACTTCTTCATTTACTAATTCTCAATTCCAGTTTTGCACAATATCGAGAACTGAACTGAAACAATGAAGATTCTTGACTAGGTTTCACAACATCTTCTTTTTTGCAGATTTTTTCCTTTAATTGAAATGACCACATAAATCATTTTTCGCAATGATATATGAGAAAATTTAACCTATTATTCTGACGAGCAAAGGTACTGTTTTGTTGACATCTCTATGATATTTTGACATGAACAAATCATTTTCATATTTTTAACCAATTTCCTAATAGCAAGCTAACTCTAAAATCCGCAGTCGTAACAAACCGAAAGGGCTGGATGCGCCCAAAACACAAGCGCGCGGTTGAGCCCAGGCCGTAGGCCTGGGTGATACCTAGTTAGCTTTAAAGTAATCGCCATTTCGGTTTTTACACATTGTACTGTATTCTGAAAATATAAGTGACCTGTTAGAGTAGTATTCCAAGTGTATTTAGGATTGTTACCCTGACATTTCCTTTTCTAGTAACGGCCTAATTAACAAAAATAGGACATTTTTGGGTGTGTCTTTCAAAAATATCGGAAACGTAAATTAATACACGAATATGGGTTTGTGTATCATTTTTACCCCTAACAAATAACTTTATTACATTTTTGTCCTAAAAATTAGTGGACCTTCCATTTTTTGTTATTGCTTTCAAATATTATCATGGGTAAATAAATTGGTTAAGACGCTAGTGTTTTCGTGAGTAAGGAAGGTAAAGCGAATGAGACCAAAACTATACTTAGTAATACAAATGAAAGGGATATAGTTAAAAAATTAACTAATTTTTCTTTGTAGAAAAGATGTTTATTGATTTTATTTATTTTTTGCCTGTTGTATAACTTTTTGTTTTTGTGTAGCTACATCTGTAAAAATTGATTGTGTTTTATCAAACTTTCTTTTGTACTATCAATCAAATAATAACTTTTCTTTAGAAAAATAAAATAAAATCAAAAGTGAATAAAATATTTTGTTTATTGTTAAGGTCCACAATCGAAAGTCCCGACTAAACCGGATCTTTTGAGATTATTCAAAAGTACTACAATTAGGTCAAAAAGGTCCTGACTTTTTCATACTAAAGTCCTGGACCTTTTAAAAATCCCAAAATATGGGTTGCCACATAGGAACCACATAAGTTAAGGAAGGTCTTGACCATTAGACCTAGAGTCCGGACCTTAGGTGCCAAGTAAGCACCACGTAGGTTTAGGAAGGTCCTGACTTTTAAAACTAAGGTCTGGACCATACTATGTGTGTCATCAATCGGCTATTCTTATTCAATTTATTTAGGTTTGGACACCTCTGTCTCCACCACCCTAAGAGCAACTGCAGTGGTGCGATCATAAACCAAAGAGCAAAGAGCAAAAAAAAACCAAATTTTGGTTTTAGTCCGTGTTGTAACGTTGCGGGGAGGGAGACCAAAATTTGGTCAGGCGCAACTCCAAAATGCGTCCCATTTTTTTGTTTTATTGTTGGGTGCAACCAAAATCTTGCGTCCCATATATTTTTTTTTTTTTTTTGTTGGGGCGTAACTTTGAGTTACGCCCCAATCAGGCGCAACCAAAATCTTGCGTCCCATTTTTTTTTTTTTTTTTTTTTTAGTTCGGGCGTAACTCAAAGTTACGCCCCATTAGGCGCAACTTTAATCTACGCCCGACCAAAACTAAACCAAAGACCAAATATGGTTTGGTTTTTGGTTATAGTCTGATATTTGATCGATAGTACTCTCCGCTGCGTCTGTGTTTTCGACCAAATTTTTAGTTTTGGTCGATGACTGTGGATGCTCTAAGGTCCACAAAAATTTACAATTTCACGTCTTAATTTTTCATTCTCATTGTGTACACAGAAAATTCAAATAGCAAAATTTTTTCCCTTTTCCTAGTTTACTTGATTAGGTTAGAAAAAGTAAAGACCATAAAAGTATAATTAATCTTCTCAACTCCCAATTGTCTTGCTTTTTTTGTTTTTGTTTTGTTTATTTCTTTATTTTGGATTTGTATCTCTTCTATCACGTTTTGAGGCATCTTCTTTTAATTGATTATGATTTTGTGTTAAAAGAAAAGAAAACATTATTGCTCATTTACTTTTTGATAAAATGCTTAATGTCTCTTTTTTGACTTAATATGTTGGTCCAGTTATACCCCTTTTTCTATGATGAATCATGTAGGAACACCAAGTGGATTTGCAAGCCGGGGACTTTGCTCACGGGATTGGTTAAAGAAGTTCAAGTCTTTTGCATCACAGAGGTTTTTTTTTTTGTTCTATTATCCATACCCAGTGTTTGTATTTTAAGCCGAAGTCTCCAATTATCTTGCTTGTTTTTCAGTGTACCGGAGAGGAAAAGGTGATTGAGAGGGCTTACAAGAAGCTTGAACTTGATGCTTTAGCGATTCAAAGACGACGACTAGCGGAGAAAAAAAGTAAGAGATGTTGATCCTTGCGACGACGACTAGCGGAGCAAAAAAGTAAGAGATGTTAATCCTTGCTATTCAAAACGCTCATGTTAATTTCTCATTGGCGATGCGGATGGCAATATTGCTAACCATTTTAGGTTTATCACTGAATTAATATGCATCTTGGTGTACCTATTAGTTATAATTCGTTTGTAAGTGCTTTTTTACATTACTGCTTTCGAGAGATCCCTCCAAAAGTGCTTTCGTAAGACGCTGCTCATATCATGTGTTTCAAGGGCTTGGAATTTCGGTAGATTTATTTTGTTTCCAAGGTTGCTTAACATACACATAAGTTTCCAATGTACTGAAGAGATGTAACTATAGAGACAGTTCCTCGACGAGAGCTCTTCAGTTTTCCACCTTTTCCTGTGTAAAGCTTGTGAAACTTCTTTGCTTTTTAATCAATTGATGCATTAAAAATCTCATTTGCGACTCTCCCTTTATTTGGACTATTTCGAGGTCATAAAAATCAGATGAGCAAGTAAAAGAAACTGAAATACTAGACATAGCAGTTGCAGCCCAATTTTTAAGTACCATAGGACATTCATTATACTAGACATAATTCGCAAACATGAAACGAAAGATAGGAGAAGACAAGGACCTAAAATTTATGTATTCAAACTTAATACAGAAAGATAAGGTCACTAAATAACCTCTACCTTTCATTCCCAATAAAAGTTGAACCAATTCTACGACCCTACGACACTATTTCGTGTAAAATTTATTTCTAACCCATTAAAGCTGGCCAACAATTCGAGCACTTCTTCTATTCGGTGTTACTGACATTTCTTGGGCCTTTGGATCTCACTACCATGGTCATATACCTTCCTCCCGTGTTTACGCTTTGGCGCTGTAACCGTTGGTGGATTGATTTTGCATCTTGACTTGCTTTTCCATTGTGTGGTGCTAGGCATTTCACTTATACAGCCAGCATAGCAGGCATGATAGTTCCTCACGCTGTAGCCCTTGTCAATATACCTAAAAATAATAAAACCGCGATGGTGGTTAGGATGTAAAGAAATACTCCCTCCGTCCCACTAATAAGTGACCTAGTTACTTTTAGATTTTGTCCCACCATTAAGTGACCTATATCACTAAATAAGGAGATATTCCTAAACCGGAAAACGGGTCATATGACCACAACCCATAAAGTGTGGGAACAATGGACATGTAAAATATAGGTCTGGTTGAAAAAGACATAAGAAAAATTAGTCATGTGTACCCTTAGCTTTAAACTTTATTCTTTATTATATCCTTTCTCTCTCATATTTATTTTCACTCTAATATAAAATTAATCACGAGAAAGGTCTTAACTTCTCAAATATAAGTCGGATTTTAAAATTCAAAGCATAGTCCACACACCATGAAATATATATATATACAAGGGCTTTCATGCCCGTGCATTGATGCATGGGCTAGTGTCATAATGGACGATGCATTTTAATTTTTTCTACATGCAAGCGTGATGTGATTGTGCCTCATGAAGAGTTTAATTTTCATATGATTCTAAAGCAAGTGGGTTTGATACTTTACAAAGTATTTCATAGCTCTTGCCAAATCCCATGTGCGAAGATGAATTGGACGGCGGCACACTCAAGCTGCAATTCATAAACATACATCAGCATCTCTTCCTCCAAATCAAACAGATACTTTAAAAAACCAACAAAACGATTCCTAAATGTCGATACCCCATCCCATCATTATCTGCAGTTTCTCGAATTATTAAACACAAGTGCTTTAGGCCTGCACAATGCGCGGGCTAGTGTCATATTATACTTGCTTCCGGCTTTTGGATTATAAGATAAGAGG
This sequence comes from Papaver armeniacum, assembly GCA_023531295.1. Taxonomy (NCBI): domain Eukaryota; kingdom Viridiplantae; phylum Streptophyta; class Magnoliopsida; order Ranunculales; family Papaveraceae; genus Papaver; species Papaver armeniacum. The sequence continues at coordinate 104,007 of JAJJWW010009635.1, read as the reverse complement.
CATATTTTCTCTCTTTCCATTGGCAGTTTATAAAGGATCCAAAATAACAAAAGAAATTATCAAGTACTTCAGTTCAATCGTAAATTTAAAACTGTATTATGTGTTCAATTCTGGAGTATGTCGGTAAGCAACTAATTTATTTAATTGTTGTTCTTATTGTGCCACCACCAATGGCCAGAACCGTAAGATAGAAAAGGCACTAACCATTTCATTCATGAACCTTGCAGCAAACATATATTCATTGATTTTCGGCAGCTACAAAAATAACAAATTCGAAACCATTTTCTATTGGAACAAACAAAATCACGAAACCATTTTCTATTCGAACAAAAAAAATCAATTTGCATTCAATGTGAGATACCAAGAACAGATACATATATGTAGATCATAATCTTTGTGTATAAATTATAGTTAATCATGTTGCTGATATAGTGACACATGATTGACCAAAACCAATATATAGCAAATAATTACAACCATATTTGAACCCAAACTTAAAAACTGTACCCAACGACATGACAAAAGAATGGAACTAACCATGTTAGTGGAGCCGTGCGTTCCTGGGAAAAACTATTTGTCCCATTTCTTTTCCTCGCGCTCACCATCCGAATCTGAAATAACAATAACAAATAATTTGGTTTGAATGTATGAACCCAGTTTATCTATGAGATGCACTAAAGGAAGCCCTTGAAGATGTTGTTCATGTTGTTGACATTGTTACATGCATGTATGAAAATGCCTTATTCTTTATTTGAATCATCTTTTTCTAAGTAGCCTTTTTGTCCTCTTCATCCACCTTATCATCATAGTATATAAATGACACAACAAACACCAAATTCAGAACCCAAGACAAATCAAAAATCGAAAAACATTATCAACAATATAAATAGCTGTATAAAAGAAGCTAAATTCACCATCCTATATAAATGACACCACAAACACCAAATTCAGAACCCAATACAAATCAACAACAATCGAAAACATTACCAACAATATAAATATGGGATCTGTATAAAAGAAGTTAAAACTTGTAACTTGGGCCAGCAGTTTGCAAACAATTTATAAACTTGATTCTTATTACAGTTCTAGATTCCTAACTCTCTCAGTTTCAACAATTTAGTTTTAATTTTCAACAATTTCATGGAAGTTCTTACCTTAAACTTCCATGTCCATGGTTCCAGATTTGGCGTCACTTTCACCCTGCTCAAGATCCTTTTTGGGGAGGTCGATGATGATCAAAAGTATGGTTTAAGAAGAAAAAAAAAAGGGAATAAATATCTAACAGTCCCCGGGAGTGGTTTTTTCATATTTGAAATGGCGATCAACTGATCATGTTCAATAAAGGACTAAGGGATTTGAGCCACCTTGAAGACTAAAGCAGAAAAGAGTAAAAGAATATTGTCTTGTTGTGTGCAAACTTTACCTTAAATCAGTTCGCAGAGAAAATTGGTGAGGGAATGGTTGCACTCTGTAAATACACGGACATAATGAAAGTGTTAATCGTCGGAACACGTTTTAAACCGCTCGTAGATATTGTCAAACATAATCCAAAGTGATTAATCTGCAATTATGGAACATATAACGTTAGTTAACGAAACTGTTCAACCGAGTAGATATTGTCAAACATTACATCCATCTTGCTCCATTTTACTGCAACCTAGAACAACTCTTCAAAAAATAAGTTTCATGAAAAACTCTTCCGAACAGATGTGTCTTCTCAAGACAAATTTGAAGGGTCTACAAATGAAAATATAACATTAAAAATTGAAATTTGTTAGTACAAAATAAACATTCTTTTATATTAAGAAGAAGAATTGATATAACAAAATAACATTTTGACATCATACACATTTCAAAAGAGTCTTAACAAAGGCATACACATTTAATTGCAAAACAGGTGATTGATTAGACATAAAGAAAACATAAGCATAAGATTTCATATATATATAACAACACACTTCAGAATGAGGGTAGAAACTGATATCTGTAAAGCATTCAAGCAACTCCTAATTGCCAAACCAAATATGTTTTTCTTATGCCATAAACAGAAACAGTAAAGCAGCAGGTTATTTTATAAGGTTGCACATTTATTAAGTTGAGTTGGACAAACATGGATGGTTACAGAAAATCAATCTGGTGGCTTAATACAAATTCATGGATTGGAGTTTTTTGAGCTGTAAGGGTGGGAAGAACATTCCAGTATAAAATCCATGAGAGAAGTACAATTTCTAGCTAACAATAGAGTTTCAAATACAGAGTTCATTGGAACATTTTCTCAAACAGTTAGCAAACCTAGTTTTCGAACACAAACAGAACTGATGGTAAATCCATCTTCCTACCTCAATAAACCCTAGTTTTCGAACACCAACAAATATTTTAAACCCTAGTTTTAGATAAAAAGAAAGAAACAGCAAACCCTAATTATAAAACCAGTAAACCCTAGTTTTAAAACACCAAGTATTAAGGAATCGTACCTCAAATTGGAATAGCAGCGAGAGAAATGTGATAACGCTACACAAATTACTTGAGAGTTTTGATCTCCTTGTTATACAACTGATTCGCTTGATCGCCAAGCGATTTAAGAGGTTTTAGACGTCTGGGGCTTCCAAAATTGAAAAAGTTTCCTCTTCCAAAAGGGGGCTTCCAAAATTGAAAAAGTTTCCTCTCCCCATTTAAATAATTTCATTTCCATCCACTAGGCAGCTGACTGTAACATACCCAAAACGTGACGATGCATAAAAAGTCAGGACCTTAGTGGTATCATCGTAAATAACTATAAACATTTGTCTATATAGTCCAACTCTTAACCATTCCTTTTTCTCGCTTTCTTCAGTCCTATTTTTGTGTATTCTTTTATTTGTACGATATTTTTAGAAGATTTTATAAAAAGAGGGTTATTTTAGATAATTAAAACCTTTTTTTTTTTTTTTTTGTAGTCCTATAAATGTTTCACTGTATTGTCTCTTTGAGATACAATTCATCAATACAACAATCTAATTTCTTCACAGTGTAGATTCTATCATGACCAAATTAGATACAAAAAATGCTTCCTAAAATGTTGTATACCTGCTTCTTAATTTGGTGCAAGTATAAGAATCTTTACATTCGGAGAAATAATTCTATGTTGGAGATTGCTTTGCTTAATCAATAAAAAAACCTTTGGTTTGGTAATTCATGATCCTGGGTGCTCACTTTCTAGCAGTAGGAGCATGAAACCCATACAACAACAATCAAAAGTTAACTATTATTCAATTGAATCAATAAATGAGGCATACAAACATAGATAAAGAAAAAAAAAAGATCCTACGAAACTTGAATCGAAACTGTTGAATAATGCATAAATATATGATGCTATCGGATTGGATAAATCTGTCTTCTAACTTGGGCTGACGATCTGTTGAATAACAAGTTCAATAAGTTCGTAATGTTCGAGCAACAAAGCAGTTCTGTCACTTAATGGTGATTTACGAATGGGCTCCGATAACCTAAACCCGTTCTGGCAAGCAGAACCCTCGGACCATCCATCTCTCGCCAAATCCAAAACATCGTAATAAGACTTCGCGAGTGCAGCATTCCAAGCTTGATGAAACTTCGAATATACATTAGCATAGTTTCCCTGACATGAAGTCAAGCGTTCTTTCACTACAGTATCGTTTTCGTGCTTCAGTAACACTGTAATCTTATCGGCAGTCTCTTGAACCATTCCAATTGTTATTGAAACACTTATAACACTAAGCCCTTGGATATCTGCTGCTGCAGTTCTTGGATCTTCAGTAAGAGTGTCATTACAAAAGCCACCCGATGTTGAATATCGGCAGATTTTGTCAATCAAATCGGCATCTGCAGCAGAGACAGAAACTGCTGCAACAGAAAGAACTAAAAGTGATAATAAAAGCATAGATGATGATAAGCTACGAAGTCCCATTGTTTCTGCAAGTTTAGGGAAAATCTGATGAGCAATGACTTATGAGACAATACATGCTGCTGTGGAAACTATATATAGGCTATACTTAGACTAGAATTCAGCATGTTTCCTTAAAAATCTTGTTCCGGATTCGATTTCCTTATTACTGCTCTTTCCAAAAACCCGCTATGCCCCAATTGTAGCGTGTTTCCTTTTCTCATGGAAAGAAGCAAATAGGAATGCATTTCCTTAAATCCACCCTTTCCTGTTAGAGCAAATTCCTTTTAAATGCTTGCAATGGCACAGAAGATACGGACCCCTTTACAAATTAATCAACTGTACCTGTAAGAAGTTGTTAACCATGCCATTGGAACGTTGTTGATAATTGCTTGTAGTATTGTAGCCTCCACTACCTCCCGTATACCATTGCTATTATATTAATAATTAAAATTAGTTAAATGACCATGTATCTTCGAAACATGATGATGAGCCCCAAACTCATCAATCAATGATCATTAGTGAAATAAGAAGAATAATAGATAAAGAGAGACGAAATCAGACAAGAAATAGAAGAATTCATAGAATCAGGGAGAGGTTTACAGACACAGGAGAGGATATCAATCCATTTCATTCCACAACATCCCATTCTTACGTACATAGATACATATATATAGGTTCCTAAATACACAACCGTACAAATAACTGCCTAACTATATAATACCATCCAAACCATACTAGCTTATCCAATGCTAACTGGACCACTATGACATGGGCGTATCACATGAGATGTACAATTGAGTTCACAATCAACAAGCGTACAAAAATGAAAACAGTCGTGAAAAGTATATTACCGGCACATTGTTTGAAGGTAGAGTTGTCTGTAACATAGGATTACTATAGAGAGGTACAGACGTCAATGTAGGCATGGTTCGCATATAGAAATCACGCGAAGGCAGAGACATGGGTAGGTGGATACTCTTCTAAATTTCAAGGAACTAGCAACGGGGTGGAGGGAGAACACAAGCGAATAGAAATGCGTTTTGATCCAGTCCTCATATCCTGTTGTATAATTTGCCCATCTATAGGTTTCAAACAAACAAACAAAAAAAGTGAAGAAAAATATTTGAGATGTTTGAGGAAATTGAACTCAATGAAGTTGAATTCAATTCCCACCATCCATATTAGAATCTTAACACCTGTGTTCTTGCTTCCCAAGATGACGTATATATTCCGCAATGAGAGTAACGAATTAAACAAAATATACATATCATTGCCAAGAAACTTGTAAGGCTAAAGGCCACAGTGTAGTGTCATCATTTATTCCGCTCCTTATTGGTTTGCTACGTGTGGCGTCTTTAATCCCTGTATGAAGATTTCTTCTTGTGTAGAATACAGAAACTATTCTAAAAATCTTCAACTAGGAATCAGGTGCTGAGTGCATTCTCTTTATACTGCAGTTTCGTTTCTGGTTAAAATGTATAGTTGTCTTCCTTATAAAAAGCACTTTATTAGCGTTTTGCTGATCAGTTTGGTAAATTTTGTTTTGGATTGACCACAGTAGTGGACTAATCACGACAAACAAACGGAAAATAATCACAGATAAGGCAATGATATTTATCTATGGTACAGTGATTTTGTGCAACTATTATATCATTGTCAAAGGTGGGTACTGATATTAGAGGAAGGGTTTCAATCCTTGTAAGATAAAATAATCATAACCACTGGAATTCTGGATTGGGTACATTTCCTTAACAGTCATATAAAGATTAAGAAAAGGCAAGATGGCACTGTTAATAAAAATAATAAATGTCCAGGCAATACCTATACGGCTATACACTCTAACAAATTCTTCGTCGCTTTTCACAATGTCTGTAAGGATTTTTAGCAATGTCGTTAAGCGTTTTACGGCGTTTATAAGTTTTTTAAGCCTTTTCTTGCTTACTTCTAGCAAGTGCTCAGTATATCTTTCAGGTTTGCTGATGGAAACAATAAATAAGCAAGTCATCTACTCGTGGTTACAAATTCTTCCTACACAAAGTAGTATAGTTACCATGGTTTTGTGGGAAGCTACACGAACCACTATAATTAGATATATAATGATTCAACTTATTTTTGGACGAGTCAAATACTAAGATAACGAGTTTAATGGCTCCATACTGATAATTAGATAATCAGTGTATGCTTTTTATTACTTTCACTTGACTCTTTGTTATTCTTTTATTCTTTAAGTGATGATTCTGAACTTGGTCTTTTTTTCTTCTTTTCTTTTTGGTCGGTTGTATTTTTTTGTGGTGAGGTACGCCCTAAATTACCATTCTCTTAATAAAGCCAATCCTATTGATCTAAACAAAAGAAATCCCATGTTTTTTTGTTGCTTTGAAATGATAGTTTTGTGAACTACACATAATTATCATTTTTTGTTAGTTCATGGTATGCACCAATACCACTAAACACATGAACAAGATTCGAGACTAATGATCAAGATGCATTACCACATTTTCTGTTCGGTGCTCGTACATAAGAATAGCCCAACTCTCTCCATGAGTGCTTTAGTGTATTTTGTATTTTATGATTGATTTTTGTGGTGAAAGACACAAATTTCCAAAGAGTTGAGATGTTCGAGAAAATTGAAATGAATTATAATGATTTTTTTTAACTAACATGGTCAACATCGAGATTTTCGTCTTTCATATGGGTACCAAATTATAACAACAAGATGTTCATCAAATGAGGTTCGGACAAAGTTCGAAAAAAAAAAAAGGCTTTGTAAATTGGAGTATGGAATGGACGGGCTCAGTTGGATGAGTGATCACATATTGAACTTGAACTCTTTATCGACGATGCTTATTGCCTGCATGGGTGAATGCTCGAAGGGCTAGGGATTCTAGCTTCTCTGTCTTAAGCTTTCCAACTCTTTGCTATTGGTGATATTTTTTCCGGCACAAATTCGTTATAAACTGATTTACCATATTTGATTTTTATTATGTGCTATAAGTTTACTACATTAAATATTGTAATTAATAACTAATTTTAATTAGTTATTTGTAATTCAGAAAATGGGTCATTTTTCCAAATATTTTTAAAACCTAGTTCAAATGGACGAGTAAAAATTAGTATGGGTGAAATGGACAAAAAAAAAATAGCAAGGATGAAACTGGATTCATCCTGACTTCAACTTAAAAAATAGCAAGGATGAAACTGGATGCATCCTGATGTAAATTAAAAAAACAAAAAGTATTTGGAAATAGGCAGGATGAAATTGTTTACATCCTGGCTATTTTTGTATTTTTGTCCATTTAAACAGTATCAAAATCTAGATGTCTTTTTCACCCAGGATTTATTGATTTTGGTCTTTTTAACCAATTTTGTGTTTGTAATTAACATTTGCGAGCTAGGTTTTGATCCGTCCCATCTATACCTCTCTTTATTTTATAGTCCTAGTTAACACAAATAAAACCAAATTAACTTCCACCAAAAAAAAAAAAAAGATGTGGTCGTCTATTAGTCTTTACGTATATATAATTTTTTGTCGAATATTTTTACTGCACAACATACACCGGAGAGAATAGTAAAACTCTAACTTTTTGAATTTTTGGTGATAAAAGAAACGAAATTTATTTTTATTTTATTTTTGTGTTTTTGAATATAATCTGTTCTAAATTATTGTATACTAAATTTATTGTTCCATCAGTTTTTGATTTATACTAAGACCGAATGTACTACTTTTATGAAAAAGTTCATTAACATGCAATTTTATCAACAATATAAAACCTGTCCCTCGGGATTTTATTTCATTTTCCCTCACAAATGACCAACTGGTAGGTTTAATTAAAAATAATTTCTCAGCCGAATCCGAAACACCTCAAAAACATAAGAGCTGGGAAGAAAAAAAAGACAAAAGGTGAATCCCTCCTTAAACAAATGCTCATACTGGGAGAACGCTAACCGATTTATTTGAACTTTATCCAATGATTTATAAAGGGGGATATCGCTATTAACGGGGGTGATACCAATTAAGTGATCCGACGGTCAGGATTGCTTAATAGTTTTTTGTCCTTTATGGATTGGTATAACTTCAAGTAATACCGGTATCTCCTTTATAAATCGTGCTTTTATCTTATCTGAATCTTATTTCTTACATCCGATCGAAAAATTACTTTTGACACTATTCAAATATGTGTCCGATGAATCACTTCAAATTTAAAAGTCAGGTAAGATGCAAGATACATGCAAGATACAATAAAGTAGAATAAAAAAATAAACCAACGAATGACCATAAATCTATAAAAAAATAAACCAACGAATGACCATAAATCTGACAAGTTTGTCTGAAATCACAAAACCAGAAAATGATGTACTCATGGATACTCTCACCAACAAACATTAAGAAGCCCAACCCTTTTATGACACGGTTTTCTCATGGGAAAATTAGGCTAAGGCCCTAAAAAAATATTATTATTATTGTCAGGCCCAAGAATAATTTTAGTTTTTATGACATCCATAATTATATTTTTTTTGATACGAATGGAGGTGTTTTATTAAATATCTGAAGTTCTTACATCAATTGAAACCTCCAGGAATTTATCAACTAAAAATTCTGGAGGATTAATGGACCAAGTACCATACACACCAAATTTCCTGGCATGCTTGGCCAGTTCATCAGCTGGACCATTGCATTCCCTAATGGTATGTTTACATACCCAACTCTTAAAATTTCTTAAAATAAATAAAATATCCTTAATAATAATATAGTTTTGCCAGCATAGGCAAGAGTTATCCCATTCACTGCATTAGCAATATTGCTCGAGTCTACTTCTATAAGGAGATGCTTTACGTTGTTTTCTAAAGCCCATTGAACTCCATCCAACACTGCGAAACATTCTCCTTCCTCTGCACTTAGTACTTGTTGTCTTGCGATGCATCTTGAGCGTTCATGATCACCTGCAAAATTTCTTAGTATTAGTCCTATGCCACAATGAATAAAATTTGATTTAAAAGATGCATCACAGTTTAGTTTCAGAAAAGGATATTGAGGTCTAGTCCATCTTTGGGATATGTTTATAGTAATCATGTCTTGTTGTACTATATGACTTTAAACTTGTGAGACGGAGGACATTAGGGTTTGTATATTTCTAATGGTATTCACTAGATTAGCCTTGTGATGCTCAAAAACACAACTACATCTCTCTTTCCAGACTTCCCAAACTGCGCAAGCCATATGTATGATCCAATCTTCATCAAGTGAACCATTGTTAGTTTGTAAATCAAACCAACTTCTTAGCCAATCTATTATATTATTAGAATTATGAAGAGATCTTCGAATTCCAGGAACTGAAGTGTATACAACTCTTGTGAAGTTGCAGTACATAAGGATATGTTCTGATGTTTACTCATGGAGCAATCAGACGGAATACCCCCAATTTGTCTCATAATTCTCCCACTGGAAGGAACAGAATCATTCATAATTATATGAAATTTTGAAAAATGTCTGCATAACGGGTTATGCATCCTAATTTTTTAGGGGAAAATTTGGCAAGCAAACTAGAATATAACATATCTAATAAAACCGTGCCTTGGAATTTTACAAATTTTATATCGTTAAAAATCTTTTTAAGAGAGCTACACAACGAGTACAAACAACAATATCAAATTTTTGCTTTTCACGGAAAAATCGGAGGTGATCATCATTTTAGGCAAAAATTTCGAAAACTTGATACATAACCATTATGCAGCCACAAAAAAAGATGCATAACACATTATGCAGACACAACAAAAAGATGACTGCATAACTTGTCATGCACCTAAAATAATATCTGCAATCACAAAAAAAAGACGCATAAGGAATCATGCAATAATTTTCTCGACTACATAACAAGTTATGCATCCATTGTTTTGGTTAATTTCGGTGCCTACAAAAAAATTCGATGCATAATGCGTTATGCAGCCATATTTTTGGATGCATATCAAGTTATGCATTAATTTGTTTATTTCAGTGCTTACAAAAAAGTGGTTGCATAATGCTTTATGCGTCCATTTTTCATGATTGCAGAAATTATTTTAGGTGCATGACAAGTTATGCAGTCTTTCTTTTTGTTGGTTTCAATACTAACAAAAATGTTGCTGGATAACTGTTCTGCAACCATTTTCTGGAATGCATAACAAGATCTGCAACAACTTTTGTAGATGCATAACAGGTTATGCAACCATTTTCTCGGCTGGATAATAGATTATTCAACCATTATGACCAACACCAACACCAATACATCTGTAGCTTCCCAACCAACAACACCAAATAGAAATTAGATCTCGAAACATCAACAGCTGAATTTGTAAACAACTAGTGATTGCTTCTCGATCACCACCAAAGTGCTCCATTCGAACCAGCCACTTACTCAATTCAGATATATTGGATGAATGAATTAAGACTACAGAAAATGTGTAGCATATGACACAACAAAGACACAAACTTTAAACCTCCACCCAATTTATATACTTTCAAAGCTCAAACTGCAGAAACATAGCTAAGTATAGGGGATGAGAGAATGCCTGTGTAAGTGGCGTGGTAGGATATCTCTGGTAGTGCATAGTCATCCACTCCACCGCCATCATAACCACCAGCAACACTAGCACTTACGCTACCAATACCACCTCCTGCAATAACACTCTCTGCATCACCCAAGTTCCTTCCGACCAAACAAACTAAATTATCTACAATCTCTGACATTGTCGCCCGAACCTCAAGCTTAAGGTCAGTAATGTTAAGTTGCCACAATCATTGCCACGCATACAGAAGGCATCCAAATACAAGCAAGAAGGAATATATAGTTTTAAAAGATGCATATATCTAACTAGCAACCATTTTCTTAAGAATTTCATAGGTGTTTCATTTAGTTTTAAATACAAATTCTCCATCTCAGTTGCAATTTTCATACCTCTCAAAGCTGCATATATCCAAATTGATGATGATTCTCAATATTTATCCGACAAAGGAGTGTAGGAAAAAAACAGTAACACTTGCAATGAACTAGTGGGATCTGGGAAGCGAAATTAACACCTTAATCCGCATACCCTCCCTTGAAAAACAACTTGGAGAAAGAGAGATCAAAAAAGAGTATTACTTTTGTTAACTTTGTAGATTTCATTAGAGGTACATAAATTGTACACATGGTGCAACAAAGATGCACCTCAAATATGCAAACACCACATGAAAACAGTAGATAATATGTCGATATAAAAAGGCACCATATACTCGAACAACATATGTGTACAAGATACAAGAACCAGAAGAAAAAAAACTAGAAAACAAACTGTTAATGATTACAAGTTTTAATGTCTCCAAAGAATATAGACTGATGTAATAAGCATAATTGGTCAATTTTTAGCGCCTAGTGTTACCAGTTAATGATAAAATTCAAGTTTGAACCTAAAAAATGCACTAGATAAATTTATCATTTCACTATCCAAAATTTCACAAAACTACTTCAACTCCAAGCGCAATGCTACACTAAACCCGTAATTGTATTTTCCAAACTCAAATGAAAAGGCTTAAATTTCCAACAACTAATCATCTGAATAGTAACATTCATACATATCTAAACCATATGAATCCACCATCCTTCGATTCTCGAACACACATAACATACACAGACACACAAACACCCTGATAAAACCTAGGGGTTACAGTATTCACACAAATTCAAGTGAATCACTATCTAACGATGAAATACACAAAACTGTGACTGAAATGTGCATTTCTTCCAAAAGTGTGACTGATCCCCAATATCTTCCAAAAATGTGACTGGCTTTACCTAATACCCAAGGTACCCTTTATAGCCCGATGTCTACACATTTATAGCCTGATGTCCACATATTTATAGCTGATGTCCACATTTTATAGCTGATGTCCATATATTTATAGCCTGATGTCCACATATTTTATGAATAGTGTCAGATGTCTAGACTTGGAAACATGGATGTCCACATATGATTACTCCTAGATTCTGGATGTCTACATATAATATCTACACATCGGTTAAAATATGGTGGGGTATCAGTGTGTTTATATGTACACATCCATGAAGGGTGTCTACACATCCTTACCCGACATATGTTGTCGATATGTACACATCTGAGGACCAAATTCGGTATTTCCGTAAAAGACTAAGGCATATATGTCGGTTGACCGGTCATGGTCATACTTTTAGAAGAATTTCCAAATTGGTCACACTTTTAGAAGAAATGCACATTTCAATCATAGTTTTAGGTAAGTTATACAACTGAAATTTCATCAACAACAACAAATCTCATAAAATTAGGGATTTCTAAAATAGGGTTTTTGAGAAATTAATTACCAGAGTTGGATGCATGTAAAAGGAATTTTTCGAAGACCTGCAATTCTGTTAGCAGTCACTTTTCTTCATCTTCAACTCCGTCTCCAATCACTATTTTCCTTTCTTAGTTTCCCTGTTGTGAACGATGGTGATGACGAATGTTGGGATTTTGTGGTGCGAGAGAAGATCAAAAACCGCTCTGCGATACAAAGATTTTTGGAAATTTCCGCTCTATATCGTCTCCTTATAAAACATTAAGTTTAGAAACATATGAGTTTCATAGAATTCTTTTTCCAAAACATGGGTCGGCGCGTAAAGTTTCACGCTTGTGGGTTTGAGGGTGAGAAAAAACTGAAAAATGGGTGTGGTGGTTGTTTTCACTTTTCTCATTCTTTATTGGCGTAAATTTTGTATACATAAATCACCGGAAAATGTACAATGAGCTGATTTTTGAGAGTAAATGATCAATAAGCTGGTCCAGTCCTCATATCATGTTGTGTTGTTTGCACATCTATATGAAGAAATTTTTTTGAAAAGTGAGATTGGGGAAATTGAATCAATTAAGTTGAATTCGACTCACACCGTCAATATCACAACTTTAACACAATGAACTCACTCGGTTTTCTTCATTGGTTTGTTGGAATATTTTCAATAGCGCTATCCAAGGGGGGGTCCTGGGGGGCGTAGCCCCCAAGGCTGTGGTCGACATATGTGACTTTGATATGAAGAATTTAGGAGAGGCTGATGTAATCTTGGGAATTAAGATCCTAAGAAAGGGAAATGAGTTGGCTTTAACCCAATCTCATTATATTGAGAAATTTCACAAGAAGTATGGTCACTTTGACGACAATCCAGTACCTACTCCTTTAGACCATACTATCAAGTTAAAGAAGAACACCGGACGTACTCATGCACAACTTGAGTATTACAGTGTCATTGTAAGTCTTATGTATGTTATGCATAGCACAAGACCGGACATAGCCCAAGCCGTGGGAGTGTTATGTCGTTTCTCAAGTAATCCAGGATATGAACACTAGAAAGCAGTTTCAAGAGTTATGGCTTACTTGAAAGGTACAATGAATTTTGGCTTGCATTACCAAGGCTATCCCGCTGCACTGGAAGGGTACAACGATGCTAACTGGAACGATATAGAGGCCAAGTCCAAATCAACGTCTGGATGGATCTTTACATTATGGGGTGCTGCTGTGTCTTGGAGTTCCAAGAAGCAGACTTGTATTTCTGATTCAACAATGTTTTCAGAATTAATAGCCTTAACGGATGCATGTAAGGAGGCAGAATGGCTTAGGAACCTACTTATGGAAATTCCATTTTGGAAGAAGCCAACTCCGGCGGTCTTGATTAATTGTGATAATCAAGCTACCATCTATAATGTCTCAAATAAGACTTATAATGGAAAGTCAAGACATGCAAGTCTTAGGCATCAAATGGTTAGGCAACTACTCAAAAGGGGAGTGGTTACGGTTAACTTTATTGAATCAAAGAGGAATTTGGCAGACCCATTTACGAAGAGTCTACCAAGTTCGGTGGTTTAAATAAAAAGTAAAGAAATGAGACTAAGGTCTGTGAAAGAAGTTTGATCTCCCATAGCAGAAACCCAACCTATGTTTTGAAAAAGATAAACAAGGTTCAATGTGGTACCAACAAGTTATGGATGTAGATTATGGAGCACTAATATAAAACTTCCCATTTCTAATTAATGCTGGGTTCTGCAAGAAAATAGGATGGATGTAAATCCTTAATGATTCTATGATTAGTAAAAGGTGTATCGCAGAAACATATCCAGAATATTCAGAAACTTCCCATTTTTTGTGGTACGTAACTGTTTCGACCGTTACAAACATATCCAGAATATTCAAATCCAACAGACGCCATCGATGTCTGATGATGAAGAGACTCATCGTTTCGTGAAGATAAACCTGTTGGTGAAAAGATGTATATTCCCAACAGATGCGAAAACCTCTATAAATGGCATCTCCCATAACTCGTTGAAAACATAATCGAAAAAACCTTCTCTGTTTTCTCTCTTTTCAAAAGCATTATCAGAAATCCTGTTTACATGTGTTCTTGATTGGATTAAGGGGTACAAACCTTGAAATCAATTTCCGTTGTAGGGCTTTCATTGTATCCTGAAGGCATTATTTCACATACCTGTTGTAATCGCCAATTTATTGGGAGGGTAGAAATAATTGTCTAAAAGAAATCGTATGAGCCTTGAAAGTTTGGAGTACAACCTTTTTTTTCCTGCGTTATTTCATCTTCTATTGCAACCCAGTTTTTTCCAACATGGTTTTCTATGTGAAGCATCTTTAATCGTTGTACAAAGATTTCTTCTTGTGTGGTGTATTCCAGAAACTGTTCTAAAAAGCCTCGACTAGGACTATTCACGAGCTGAGTGCATTCTCTTTATACTTCAGTCTCGTTTCTCATTTAAATGTATATTTTTCCATCTACAACAATGAAGCATTTCATTTCATTCATGTCTTGCTGATCAGTTTGGTAATTTTTTTTTTTGGGGATTAGGCCCTGTATTGGCGAAATCATGACAAACAAACAAATAGAATACGATTACAAATGAAACAATGATATGTTTTCATTATTATGGAAATTTTATGCAGCTGTTATGTCATTTGGTAAACGCGGGTACCGATACTAACGAGCGGGGTACCAATTCACGTAAAATAGAATAATCCCGACAAATATGGATCTCTAGATTAGTACCCTTGTTCAGCGATCTTGCAAAAAAAAAAAAAAAAAGATTGTACAAATCAATAATTCTCAGGGAAAAACATATACACTTTAAGAAATTCTCTGTCGGGTTTTAGTAATGTTTGTAAAGATTTTTAGTAATGGCTTTAGGGGTTTTGCTTGGTTTATAAGTTCTTTAAACCTTTTCTTGATTACTTCGAGCAAGCACTCAGTATACCTTTCAAGTTTGCTGATCAGAAAAATAAGTTAGTCACGAACTCGTGGTCACAATTTTCTTCGTGTACGAAGCATTATAGTTCCCCATGTTTTTGGTGTTGCTTTAAAATGGTTGTTTTATGAACTTCTCGCACATAGTTATTATTTTCTTTCGGTTCAGTTTTGGTATGCACCAACACCAAGGCACTAAGCTAATGACTAATGATCAAATTGCTTTACCATATTTTCTATTCAAACTTATGTATAAGATTAATTCAACTTTTAATGTGTGCTTTAGTGTATTTTTCATTTTATGGTTTTTGTGGTAAAAGACACAAATTTCCAAGAGTTGAAATGTTTGAGGAAATTGAAATGAATCATGCTGGGTTTCCTCGACCAATATGGCCACTCCTGAGGTTTTTCTTTTTGTTATGGGTATTAATCTGTAACCACAAGAGGCTTATCAAATGAGGTTTGCACAAAGTTGGAAAGAAAAAATGATCTTTATATAGGAGACTCTAACGAAACAGTACCAAGAATGCTAGAAAGATTAGAATCCCTTACACCTCCGAGCAACATCTGAGTTGAAATGTTTGGGATGGATTTGGTAGGTGATTGAACAATCAAATTGAACTTTAGACCCTTTATTGGAACCGACGATTGCTTACATGGATTATGAGGTATCTATACATAAGCATTTTACTTATTTTAGTTGCACTAATAGGTTAGATAGTGCTAAGAAAAATACTATGATGTAGTAACTTCAAATTGTAATTCACCAATAGGAATGTGAGTTACAATATTAAAAGAAATGAAGGCACATTCTAAAACTACGTCATGACTGGTTGTTTTCTTTTCTTTTTTCTTCTTTCCACAACTTTTTTAAAATCCTCAACTTCTAGTGCCATAAATCATGTTGGTATAAGATCAGATAACACACCCAGTAATGTAAATATAAATATGTAAATAATTGCATCAACAAGCCAAAAAGACAACTCATGTTAAGTTCGAAAATAAATAAATAGTGTATGTTACGCTCAAAAATAATCTCAAATTTAATGAGTCCTGTTATTAGGAGGGAAAAAACGGATTTGAGGAGGGAATGATTAAGAGGATGGAATTATAAATATAAATTATAAGAAGGGATTGACTTTCTTAAAAAAATATTGAAATACCTATTTTATCCTTGAATCTAAACTAAAATAAACGAAATCCTACTTCTCATGAACCCTAGACTCTTATTATGAACACCAAACAAATTGCAAAAACGGCATCAAAATTATGAAGGCTTTTATTTTCGTAGTAAAACATATTGTAATCGAATCGAGATGGTAATGATTTCCAAATAGTGTATAAAACTTTAATCGCAAAGTTATTTATGCAGATAAACCTCCTGGACCACCATTGTGCTCCAGGAATCCAACTGCTAAACTTTTAATACACGTACAATATCAATACCAAGTAATATCAGTTCCCCTATGATTGTTTGTCTTATACTATTAATCTGCAACGAAGCCTTTCAAGTGATATGAGAGGGATCAAAATTAATGTTAAGACCTACCAAATTGGCGTCTTTAGTAACGCGATTTCAAATAGTCATTTCATTTTGGTTGTTACCATCATGGATCTCTTTCGAGTCCCATCGGGATCGGGTGCTTGGAGGCTCATCAGGAACGGGTGCTTGGTGATTATGAACCGTAAAGAAGATAACATTTTGCACTCATAATAGACTGTTCTTTTTCTCAATTTTCTCATAGTGAAGAATGAGAAGATGATGACCGAAGGTACATTTGGTATTTTAAGAATATTTATTTCCTTTCATATGGTTTGATTTGACTTCGTATAGACCAAAAATCCGCCATTTTCTTTCCCTCCTCAAATCCATTCTTTTCATCCCAATAACAAAACTCAATTTAATTGGCAAAGAAGTTCGAATAACAAAAATACTTGGCAAGCATCATTCTAAAAAAAAACAACCATCTAAGACAAATCAACATTGTCACTTGTTGAAAAGAAATTCCTACTCAATCTAATGAAAACTAATTAAGATATAGATAAACTCAGAGGAAATAACCAACGTCATCAAAATCATTTCTATTTGCATCAAGATTGAAATCAGAAGAATCAAGAGAGTTAGTGTCAATCGGCACTTCAAACCGAGCAAATTTGTTTCAGCGATATTTTATTTTTCTTGAAGGAAGCTTTATAAGATCAACAAGGTGCTTAGACCTACGACATACATTTTCCCAGTGCTCTGTTGAACCACACCGGTGGCATGCTGATTCATTGTTCTTTTCCGAGTCCCTTCTGAGCTTTTGCCATGCTGTTTAGGAGGCCTGTTCAAGGGGCGGAGCCATCTAATTGCAAGGTGTGCACTTGCACCCCTGCGCAACTGGTTCCAAAGCCTAAATTAAGCCCAACATAATTTTTTTTTGTTATTTCCAAGTCTAATTTTGCTTATTTGCATCCTAAAAATCTTTTTGTAACCCCAAAATAAAATTTTGCACCCCAATTCAGAAACCTTGGCTCTGCCCCTGCAAAAGACTCGATACATATCGGCTGAAGGCGGGAAAGAAGAGAAACCTAGGTCCTAGACAGAGCAGGAGAGAAAGGGATACGCGAAATTGGTAAAGTTTCTTCTCTGGATCTCTTTTAATAAGTAAATCTTAGATTTGATTACTAGCTTTCCGTTACTGCACATCCCGCAATTGGTTGAATCAGCGGCGGGAATGATAGAATATCTTGCTTCCTAACTATTTGCTATTGGTGATACTTTCTCGATTACCTAATTCATTATAAACTGATTTACCATATTTGATTTTTGTGCTACTAGTTTACTACATTAAATATTGTAATTAATAATTAATTTTAATTACTTGTTTGTAGTTAACGTCGCATGCACATCAACAAACCAAAACCCCAAAGAAGCATCCCCGCTTGTGTCGATGTCTCGAGTGTTGGCTGCATCTTGAGGTAAGGCTGCGCTGCTAGTGGCGCGTGTGTCATGTGCCAAATGGCATGTGCTAATGCCTTGGTGGTAGGTTGCACTATTTGCAAGTTAGGTTACCGTGTGTGTTTGGCATGTGCCAATGGCATGTGCGGAATGTCTTTGGTGGTAGGTTGCACGGGTTTGCAAGTTAGGTTATCAGCGTGTGTGTTTGGCATGTGCGAATGCCTTGGTGGTAGGTTGCACGGCTTGCAAGTTAGGCTACTGGCGTGTGTGTTTGGCATGTGCCAATGGCATGTGCGGAATGCCTTGGTGGTAGGTTGCACGGGTTTTGCAAGTTAGCTACCAGCGTGTGTGTTTGGTATGCCGATGGCATGTGCGGCCATGTTGACCTGAGTTGCAAGTCTTGCAAGCCTGGGCGCTATGTTTGGCGTGGGCCAAAGGCATAGCGGCTTGGAATGATGGTTGCGGCACGTGTTGGCATGTGCCAATGGCATGTGCGGCCATGTTGGGACCTAGCTGTGTCTTGCAGCCTGGGCGCTATGTTTGGCGTGGGCCAAAGGCATAGCGGCTTGAAGTATGGCTTGCGCACGTGCTGACATGTGCCAATGGCACGTCGCGGCCATGTTGACCTGGTTGCAAGTCTTGCAACCTAGGCGCTATGTTTGGGCAAAAAGGCATAGCGGCTCCGGAAATATGGCTTGCGCACGTGTTGGCATGTGCCAATGGCGCGTGCGGCCATGTTGACCTAGTTGCAAGTCTTGCAAACCTAGGGCGCTATGTTTGGCGTGGCGGCCATGTTGACCTAGTTGCCGGTCTGTAAACCTAGGCGCTATGTCGTGAGCCAAAGGCATAATGCGGCTTGGAAATATGGCTTATGCACACGTGTTGGCATGTGCCAATGACACGTCACGCCATGTTGACCTAGTTGCAAGTCTGGCAGCCTAGGCGCTATATTTGGCGTGGGCCAAAGGCACAGCGGCTTAGAAATATGGCTTGCGCACGTGTTGGCATGTGCCAATGGCGCGTGCGGCCATAAGTTGACCTAACAGAAGTCTTGCAAACCTGGGGTGGCGCTATGTTTGGCGGGCCAAAGGCATAGCGGCTTAGAAATACGGGTATGACACGTGTTGGCATTTGCCAATGACACGTGCGGCCATGTTGACTCTAGTTGCAAGTCTTGCAACCTAGGGCGCTATGTTTGGCGTGGGCCAAAGGCATGTTTTACTTAGAAATATGGCTTGTGGCACGTGTTGGCATGTGCAATGGCACGTACGGCCATGTTGACCTAGTGCAAGTCTTGCAAGCCTAGGCGCTATATTTGGCGTGGGCCAAAGGCATAGCTGCTTAGAAATATGGCTTATGCACGTGTTGGCATGTGCCAAATGGCACGTGCCATGTTGACCTAGTTGCAAGTCTTAAACCTAGGGCGCTATATTTGGCGTGGGGCCAAAGGCATAGCGCTGAATTTGGCGTTGTTGCCATGGTGCGCAGAGGTGCGGCTTGGTTTTTGCATTATTGCCATGGTGCGCAAAGATGCGGCTTGGTTTGGCATTGTTTCCATGGTGGTGCGAAGATGCGGCTTGTTTGCATTGTTGCCATGGTGCTGCGGTGGTGCGCTTGATTTGGCATTGTTGCCATGGTGCGCAAGATGCGCTTGGTTTGGCATTGTTGCCATGGTGCAAAAGATGCGGCTTGGTTTGACATTGTTGCCATGGTGCGCAGGGTGCGCTTGATTTGGCATTGTTGCCATGGTCGCAAGATGCGCTTGGTTTGGCATTATTGCCATGGTGGGCGCAAATGCGTTGGTTTGGCATTGTTGCCGTGGTGCATATCTTTTGCGGCTTGGTTTGGCATTGTTTCCATGGTGCGCAAAAAGATGCGGTTTGGTTTGGCATTGCCGCCATGGTGCGCAGTGGTGCGAATTTGGTTTTGGAATTAGGTTCAGTGTTGAAATCCCTAACTGCATTTTGAAAAATACCCTATTAATTATTTACACTGAAAGTTAAATGCTCTTAGTTAATGTGTTGAGTGTAACACTAGGTCATGGGGTTTTACGATTTTACCTCTTGTCTAAAAACCACCATCAACAAACTGGAAAGAACATTTTTGTTAGCTATGTGACCGCTTTTTGTAATGTCTTTTCGCATGGAAAAGTCATGGGCTGCTCGAGCCCGTTGAGACGTGCATAAAGGACTCAAGATTCATCAATAAACTATGTGTGCATATCCCATTGAAAGGTCTTCCTGAAAGAAGCATCTATAAATATTATCCAATCGGATTTTATATTCGACCATTTGGAATTGATGATCATTAGCCGGTTATTATCCAAATATTTTGTTTTTTGATTTTGAGGGTGAACTGAAGAATTTGTTGATTTGATCAATTAAAAGCCTTGAATTTGGAATTACTTTTTCGAACACCACCGAGCATCTCGTATTTCCAAATGAACCATGATATGGTTGCTATTTTCCGATCCAAAAATATCCATATCTGGATTTATGAGCCACTTTTGAGTCCAGTATCTCGGGAAGAATCAAATGTCCCGTGAGAAGCTAAACCAAATGGCTCGCAAAATGGCAAGATCCAAATAGGTGTTTTTCGGTTTATTGGAACCCGAGCGTTGCACAACCTTGCTTTGGGTCAATTTACATGGGCACCTAATCTTGAAGATGTGGGTAAAGCTTTTCCAATTAGCTTCCACACAAAAAAAGCTTTTATTCTTGGAATTGCTTGTATTTTACAAATGCTTCTCCATGGAAAAATTTATGAGCAAATTATCCTCTTCTTGATCTTGGTTAGCTAAAAATTATAAATGCTTTAGCCGAGAAGATCCCCCGAATGATGGTGTAACCATTTGATTTTGTCTTCTTCTTCTTTACTTGGAGATATGGCTTGAATTTTATTTCTCACTACCGATTAAAGTTATCGCTCGCTTTTCTTGGTCCCACTTATTATCTTCGAATAAGCTCTTGAACTTTGTTTTGGAGTTGTTCCTTTGTGAAACTTGAGGTCGAGGTTAGTATTTCCGAATTTGGAATCCATCTATCTTCCCATATTTTAACTCGAGCTTCCAATTTTCATTTGCCGTGATAAAGTTTCCTTTAATTAAATCTAGGCCTTTTGGATGCTTGTCCAAATCCATGATAACTTTTAGAAGCTTCAAGAGGATGGGAATTTGAGAAATATTTTGCCTTGATAATTTTTTCCCATAGTTGATCTTTTTCTATTATTAATCTACTAGCTAGTTTGGTGAGAAGCCCATATTAAACGATGATGATTTTTAATACCTAGTCCTCCTTGAGCAATTGGCTTGCGTGATGTACTTCCAAGCTCTAATGAATCCTCCTTGTCTTTTTGACCTTCTTTATTCCACCTGTAAATTTCTTTGCATACCATCCAATCGATTCAAGGTTTTTTCTATGTGCAAGCACTTATCCGTACGCTTCTGGGAAAGCTTGCAATATAGATTTTATTAGAACTCATCCTTCCGCTGAGATAGAGTTTCGATTTCCCGGCCAAGCGGAGAGTTGAGTAATATTTCAAGAAGTGGCTCGAATTTGCTTTCCTATTTTATCAAAAAATAGTGGTGTTCCAAGATATCTATCATTTTTCGGTAAATGGGGGAACTTTAAGGATTCTCGCTTTATAATTTTTCCATGTTTAGGATGAATTTTTAAATAAATAAACACTCGATTTTTGTAATTTTATCATTTGGCCCGCGTTATATCTCTCCGAATATGGATAGAATTTCGAGAAGATTTTTTACTTCACTCAGACGGCTTTTATAAAGAGAAAACAATCATCAAATGAAGAAAAGATGGGAAATATTTGGAGCATTTTATTGATTTGAAAGTCAAGATTTTTTTCTCGATATTGCATTTTCTAGAAGCCCTGAAAGAATTTCATACAACCGAAATGATAAGGCGAGAGTGGGTCCCCTTATCTTAAACCTCCTTGAGATTTTAAATTTTGACCCGGACAAACTGTTGAGAAGGATAGAGAAAGAGGTGGTAGAAATGCATTGTATAATAAGATCACCCACCTTTATAGTCCTAGTTAACACAAATAGAACCAGATTAATTTCCACCAAGAAAAAGATGTGATCGTCTGTTAGTCTTTACCTGTATAAGTATATATTAGTATGCATAACGTGCTTTGCACGTGCTTTCATTTTACCCTCTCAATGAGATCCTTGCGGACCTGGACCCACTTCCTCTCCTCTTTATTCTTATTTCCATTTTTACTTTTTTAGCCCCATTTTATTTAGATGGTATATTTGATACAGTTATAAAAGAATGGGTAAATTTGGATTTTCAAAATATGCAATTTTAATTTCAGAATCTGAACAGCTAAGAGTAGTTCCCTATATATAATACCTCATTTGATTGGGGCCGAACTTTTTAATTGGGGGCCATGACTTTTTATTTGCACCCCAAAAATTTTGAGGGGCTTATTAATCCGATATTGAAAAGACAAGTTTTATCCTTTACTAAACACAAATCTTAAAAATCAGTTAACCCTAATTAAAACTCTTAATTTGGCCCCCAATTCCATATACCCTAAATCAGTTTCCTCTCCTCCCACTTCTCTTCATCTTCCTCTCCTCCCCTTCTCTTCTCCACCACCACCATTAACGACTCCGACCGAGTTTTTTTCTTCGACCGATTCATCGTCTAATCGCCGATGTTAGAAGAGAATCGACCGATTAACTTCTTCTTCAAACATGGCTCTTGCATAAAGTAGACCGCTCGCAAAGAACGTCAAATCCCCAATCTCCTCGACGCCGTCAAAAGAAAAGTTATCGAGGAGGAACTCAAAACCCAAAAGATCGAAACCCAAAGAAGATATGGGTCCGATTAGAAAAGTATGTGAACTTAAACCTACCTTCTATCGTTTTTAGTTGTGTTTTGATTGCGAATTTGAGTCCAGTAACCGAAATTTTGCGGTTTCGATTAAAGGTCGTTAGTATCGTAGTGGATACCCCTAACGACTTTTCATTTGCATGTTTATTTTATGAAAATCGTTAGCCTATTAGGTTGAAGATGACGACCCTTATTCTCGCTACTGTTTGAATTTTGCCCAGAATAGAGTCGTTAATCTATTATGTTGCGATGATCGACTCTTGTTTTACCACCTTTATTCCCTAACGACTCTGGATGGAACTCGAACAGCCCCTCTTGTTCCAAAAATCGATAGGGTCGTCATCTCATTTCCCTTGAGTCGTCACTTAGGTATGTGCCCTAGAGTCAAGTCAACCCAAATCGTAAGATCGTTATTGTCTTTTTGACGACCTTTGTTATTTACGGGGTCGTCATCATATGACTTTTTGAGTCATTCCAAGATTTACAAGGGCCGGTTGTGTTTAGATTATCGTATGACGACTCTTTTCTCGATAACCATAAAGTTGATGTCTTATTGGTTTTTTTTTGTTTTTTAGTTTCGAAACAAAATGCGGAAACAAAGGCAAGGTTCCAATGGCGATAACTCCACCTTCCAAACCTCCACGCCATGATAAATACTTACTTTCCTAGGTCCATTACGCTGGAAGAAGCCGAGTGAGGTATCATTTTCTATCACCGAACCAAGAGACAAAGGTGATGAGTTGTCGGATTAGAAAGCAAGTCAGAGACTCTCCACCTTATTTCCGCTAGCACGATGGTGGTGGAGAAGAGAAATCCAAGAAGAGGAGATACAAGAAGATCCTCCCGTACGAGGTGAAGAGGAAGTAGAGAGTGACAATGATGATGAAGATAATGTTAGTGGTGATGATTCTGATGATGGTAATGGTGACGATGATGATGAGGAAGGGGATGGAGGTAATAATGGTGGTCATGAGGAGGAAGAGGATGAAGGGGATGATGATGAAGAGGATGATGGTAAACAAGATGTAGAAGTCAAGAACGAATGCAAAGCCGGCTTCTGTAAAGAGGGTTAAGAAGGATGGAACCGAGACAGACTTGGCGCGAGACACGTTCCGCGCCTCGTTTGATGTTGGATCCTCTTCAAGTGGTAAACTAAGAGGAGAACCTATGATGGGGAAAAGTTCTATTTGGATATTCGGATCGTGGCTCATACAATCTATGAGACAATAAGTAAGAATCCCAACTTTGCTTGTTATTTGATTAGTTGGTTTATATTACTTTTCTCATATGATTTTAATATTTAATTATTTATTTTTTTGCGGGATCATAAGAATGCCGCACGTCTTTTTCGAGCACCAATCTTGTTTTAAGAAAATGGAGTTGTGGCGCTAACAGTGAATGTGCAAGTTAGAGAATATGTTGAAAACTCCTAGTTTGTACAATGCGTTGAACTCCGTGATTGCGTATGACAAGGTTGCGTATCTCAGTTTCGAAAGGTATTACGTCAAGTCGACATTCCAACTTCCTTTTGGCGAGATGGCATTGACTCCCGATGATGCGGAATGATATTAGGGTGCGAGGTCGAGGGTAAATCAACCAAAGGAGAATTTCAAGAGAAGGCCTAGTTGGGATGAAATTTATACATGGACCAAGAACTTGTTTGGGTGGGATAAAGAGAAGATCGATGGGCTTTTTCGTGCCGAGAACTAAGTACCCGAAGAAAGAGTTCAAACTTGTGGACATTAGGCAGATGTTTGCTGGCATCAAGAGAAGGAACAAAAAGGAGGTCTCTCTCTAATATGGAATCTCGTTATGCGGCGTTTATTTGTTGTACGTCCTTGCATCGTTGTATTTCCCCGACAAAGCAAAGGTAACAGGGTGAGCGCCAACCTTCTTCAGCTTTTGGACCCCTTAGAAGATGTGAACAAGTACTCTTGGGGGACCGCCATAATTGCACATCCGAATGGTCACTTTCCAGGATCTCGCGAACTAACTTCTCAAATTAATGGGAATTTGGCTCTAATCCGGTATTTGGATTGATGAAAGTTGTCTTCTTTTATTATGTTTTTTTCCTTCGATATATTTTATGTTTATTTGATTGTTTAAAATATGTGTGGATTTATGATCATTTCAATCCTTTGTTCAAAGACAATGAAGATGTGAAAATCAACTCAAAACGGAGCCTGGTAGTCCAACAGAACTCGTTGGTTGTACTCGATTCTCAGGATAGGGAACAAACCCGATGCCTTGATAGAAATGCGTAAAAACTCAAAACATCACGGCGGAAGAGGTAATCTTTACTCCTTACAAGGATGCTAGAGTTGGCGCAATGGAAGATGTCGTGTATTACCATGGCCCTTGTTTCACCCTAACGGTTTTTCAATGTACAATCTTTGAGAATCATGCGTCAACTTGGGTTTGTTCAAGATTCACCCGATGAAGACGATGTACCTCCGTTCAAGCACAATTTGAACAAATGTGAGGCAGCAAGGCCGAAATAAAAGTGGTTTATGAACACGCAATCGATGTCAAGCATTGAATAATAGATATTCTAGCCTCAGTAGACATCACATTTTGGGTGCATATGGATAAAGGTTACGAGGCAACAACGGATTACTATCAATGGTACGAAGGCTTCTCCCATGGTAGGTAATACGGATCGATCGAGGCTACGGGTAGGAGGACCAACAGAGCATCCACATCTTCTTCTCAAGATGACTATAGAGATGATACTACCATTCTTAAACTAGTGGTGAGTATTTATTTGTGTAATTGTGTTATTCATTTACATACAAATATATAGGTCAGGTTCATTAGAATTGTTTTTTTAATGTATATAGAGGGAACGAATGAAGCTTTTGTCAAGGCTTTTTTGTTGCTCGAACAAAGGGAAGTGCTTGATCCTCGAGAAAGAAACTCTGTGATTACTGATTATTGCACGCACATTGAAAATCCAATGCAAAGAAGATGTTTGGTTTAGCTGGCCAAGGAAGGTAAGAGACCGGAAAACACGTAGTCAGGCACAACAACGCGGTGAACGAATAAAGTAGCCAACATCATGATGAACAAGGTACCCGAGAAGATGGTGGTTCCCAGGGGATGATACTCGGGGGTCCTCCCTCTAAGAAAACCCTGGAGAGTTTTCCTATTCGTGAAGTAAGGAGGAGGTCGAGGTCGAGATGGTGGTCTTGAGTGAGGAGATGTTACCGTCTACTTGAACTTACGTTTATTTTACTTTATGTGTTTGTTGAAACTACTTATGTGTTTGGTTTGGATGGTTTGTTGAAACTACTTTGTTTTAAGAAGGATGTTTACTAGTATGTTTGTTAGAATAATGTAGTACTCTCATGCGATCCCAGATTATACAGCGTGATAGAGTTAGGTCAGTCGGCTTTGTTCGTAGCATATTAACGACCCTATTTGTGATACACATAGTCGTTAAGTGTTTCAATTAGAAGTCTAACGACTCGGGAAATGAACACAAATGATGACCTTGTTTTTCCGTATGGAGTCAGTTCTCGGTTATATTGAAATCAATGAAGACTCTTTGTTAGCTAAACACATAGGAGAAGAACCATACTTTCTATGGATAGAGTCATTATTGATTATATGGTTACCAATAACGACTCTAGGTCAAAAAACATCCGAGTGGATGAACGACATTTTATATGTCTAGAGTGGTTATTTATTATGTATAAACCAATGACGACTCTATGTTAGCCAAAACATCCGTGAGATGAACAATATTTTTTATGGATAGAGTCGTTATCCGGATCATATAGCAAAAGTTAACGACTTTTATATGTGTATTAAATCCTAAAATACCCCTTTAGGTATCTGATCGTTGCTTTTATATGGGATATACCGACGACCCTTAGTTAAAATAATAAAGTCGTTATGTTTATAACATAGAATGGTAACGACTCTTTGATTCTCTGTTAACATTTCATCAATCTCAATTACATAATAGTTAATATGGGTATTCTTGAATTTGACACATCAAATGTTGCCAATGAACCTTCTCACTCGACGATATAACGTTATATATTCTTTGTGGTGAATGAACTTAGTATCCCCATTACGTATTGTCCATAACCCATTGAAACGTTCGCCTGAAATTAAAGGAGGAATGTTATATGTTAGTAACTTTGAAGCATGAGGAAAGTATAAATATTAAAGAATTACTCACTTTTTCCTTAAGAGGAGCTTGGGGATGATGGTCGTACACCATATTTCTAACTTTTACATACTCTCTCATTGCACTTTTAATGTAGTTGAATGCAAATGCCAAGTCTCTCCATTTTTCGGTTTATTAGGATTTCAATCAACGATAGAAGAACTCCTTAACTCTCTTCCAAAACATTGAATAGATTTCATTTGGACGTTCACGAAAGGTATTAGCAAACGATTTAACGAGACCAAATGTTCATACGGTTCCCATTCAGCCATTGCAATTGAAAGATTACGTAGTTTCTTTGGGAAAATAAAATGGTTTTGGGCTATTTGCTCAAGAGGATGGGGTGGTATTATATAGAAGAAAATCCCAGCGGTCGTTTTTTGAATTTCACAACATGGGTCGTTAATTATGTGATTAAACTAGTTGACGACTCAAGAAAAGTTGTCTTCACGACTTAAGGTACAAATCACTTAATTAATAAACGAGATAACGATTGTTTATTAAAATAAATTGAATATCGATTGAACGGAAACTTGGAATAATAGCATACTAAATATGAATTAGAAGGTGGAAATTCCTTTGAACACATTACATGTTATTCTTATTTCTCGTGCGAGATTCAACTAGCATTGCGGCTTCGATGTGATAAAAAGGCTCTCCTCTCCATTTGGTATATGCGGCCGGCAAAGACGCCTATGTAATACCCACGTATTTTTAGATATTGTTTTGGGGTCGGGCTATCTTGAAATTAGTTAACCTCGTGTCTTAGCTTGTTGTTCTTTGGCCTTTACCTAAGTGGGTTGATTGAACTAGAGAGGCTACAAGTTAGGGTGGAAATAAAATTAGGAAAAAATGAAAAGATAAATAAATAAATAAATAATATAATATAATAATAGATTTGATGTAATTATTAATATTAGGAGTGTTATTAATATGAACATTAGTGTATGGTTTATAAAGGAATTAAAGAAAAATAAAATAAAAGTTTTAACCACAAATATTAGAGAGAAGAGAAGGAGATGAAGCTAGGTCTTTAGAGAAGAATTCTATGAAGAACTTAGAGGAGATTATAGCTAATAAAAGGTAGAATGTTTAATCCCTTTCTCTTTTGGTGTTTGTCCTTGTGTGTTCCCTTGTATGATTTTGTATAGTTAGGCTTCAAAATTCATATCGTAATTTTATGCATCCGATTGATGATCAGGTTGGTTCTTGTGATATATAACATGATTGGGTTTTATTGGTTAAAATGTTAGAATAATCCACCGTAAATTCAACCGTTGAATATTTCTTTTTAGTTTCAATAAGGATTTAAGGGAATTTACGGACAGATTCTTTCTTTTTGATGTGATTTTGATGTTCGTAGGTAGTCTTAGTGATATTGAAATGACTTGAAGTCTTAACAATATAAAATAAATATCTTTTTTTTTGAACCGTTGGTTTGGTGTGAATTTTGGATATGTTATATAATAATGTGTCAAGAATGTTCCTGTAAAATGTGAGGATAATCAGATAAAGGTATCACCTTGAAACATATAATGTAATGTGGTTGCAGTTAGAGTGTTTGATTAAATGCTTGAATGAAATTCATGTTGTTAAGCCATGGTTGCTTGTGTTGTTTGTGAAAATGATTTATAAAAAGGAAACGAGTTCATGTTTTACCATTATATGAAACATGTTTCATGTTATGGCGGGTAATGATCCCGAGAGTTAAATGGGTAATGATCCCCATGGGGAACTTGTGTTTCCGATCATCGATGACGGCTGTCCGTGCCAGAACGATAGGTGGTGTACGAACCAAGGTTTTCGTGCAGTGAATGAAACGGGTAATGATCCCGAGAGCAGATGGGTATGATCCCCATAGGAACTTTTTGTTCCGACCATCGATGGAGGTCTGTCCGTGCCGATAAGCGATAGGTGGGTGTACAACCAAGGACATTCGTACCATGAACTCAATTGTTAAAACCTAAATTGGTAGATTTGTCAGTATTGTTGATATTAATATGACCTCATGGTTACTTGTTGTGATGACAATATTAAATTGTGAATCATGTGTTGAAATATATATTATATGATTTGTTGGAAAACATAATTGGTGTTATGAACTAATGTACGGAATATAATTCAATAGATTGTTGAACTCAAGTGTGATCTTATATGGATGAATTGTGAATTGATGTGTTAAATCCCAAATGGGTGATTAGTGAACTCATGGTTTCTCCGTGACTATATTTATGCGTGAATATATGTGTTGAATCATTGATGAATGTCCTTGTGACAATTATTGTGGTATTTTAAACTCATAGTTTGTTGGTGACAATATTAATATGTGAATGGCGTGTGGAAACTTAAATGGATGAGTTGTTGAAAACAATATTGTTGATGTGAATTGTTTAGTTGATCCTAAATGGATGATTTGTTGATAATAACATTAATGTTGTGAACCCATAGACCGAATTCTAGATTGGATAAGTTATCGAAAATATTGCGTATTGTGATTCTTGATTATATCATTGATTTGTTGAAGTTGTAATGCATTCTTGTTATATGTTTTTGCTTGATAAAATGATTATGTTTGAGCATCTTTAGAGAATTGAGAATACATTCTATTGAGTCATCATCTCACCCCAATTGACATCCTTGCAGATTTATCGAGTGGCGCAGCGATAGCTAGGAATGAGTAGCTTAGTGATTGAATTGTCTTATTGTATTGCTTTGAAATGTAATTTGAAATAATATGTTTGTTGAAAATGCTTTTAAAGATGATTATCTAATTCATATGTTTAAATTCATGTTAGAAAAATTAAATTACGTTTGTTGTTATAAATAAATTAGAAGAGCTATATGCATAAGTCTCTTTCAGGCCGTAACGCCGAGTTCGGATCTCCATATGGGTTTGACCACAGTCCGGAACTCGGGGGTGTTACAAGTTGGTATCAGAGCTCTAGGCTTTAGATCTTGAATGGGACCATAAATAAATTATTTGATATGTTTTTGTGATGCTTTGCGTACTTGTTTGACTTGATTGGTGTATTGCTTGCTTCATCGTATTAGTTGTGTTATAGTTTTGTTGTAATTCATGCGACTATGAATTGTGTGCAGTTGAATTGTTTTTTTTTTTTTTTTTGAATTTTTAGGCTGTAGGTATGTTCTAAATTTCGGACGAAATTTCTTTTAAGGGTGATAGAATGTAATACCCTCGTATTTTTAGATATTGTTTTGAGTCGGGCTATCACTAAAATTAGTTAACCTCGTGTCTTAGCTTGTTGTTCTTTGGCCTTTACCTAAGTGGGTTGATTGAACTAGAGAGGCTACAAGTTAGTGGAAATAAAATTAGGAGAAAATGAAAAGATAAATAAATAAATAAATAATATAATATAATAATAGATTTGATGTAATTATTAATATTAGAGTGTTATTAATATGAACATTAGTGTATGGTTTATAAAGGAATTAAAGAGAAAATAAAAATAAAAGTTTTAACCACAAATATTAGAGAGAAAGAGAAGGAGATGAAGCTAGGTCTTTAGAGAAGAATTCTATGAAGAACTTAGAGGAGATTATAGCTAATAAAAGGTAGAATGTTTAATCCCTTTCTCTTTTGGTGTTTGTCCTTGTGTGTTCCTTGTATGATTTTGTATAGTTAGGCTTCTAAAATTCGTAAGCGTAATTTTATGCATCCGATTGATGATCAGGTTGGTTCTTGTGATATATAACATGATTGGGTTTACTGGTTAAAATGTTAGAATAATCCACCGTAAATTCACCGTTGAATATTTCTTTTAGTTTCAATAAGGATTTCTGAAATTTCTGGATAGATTCGCTTTTGCTGTGATTTTGATGTTCGTAGGTAGTCTTAGTGATATTGAAATGACTTGAAGTCTTAACAAAAGTTGTAGATAAACATCTTATCTTTCATTTTGTTTTTTAATTGCTCAATTTGAGATTAATATGAATTTACTGTGAATAATATGATAATATGATGTTATCTGCCCAATTTTTAGAATGATCATATAAAACAAGTATCTTTTTTGAACCGTTGGTTTGGTGTGAATTTTGGATATGTTATATAATAATGTGTCAAGAATGTTCCTGTAAAAATGTGAGGATAATCAGATAAAGGTATCACCATGAAACATATAATGTAATGTGGTTGCAAGTTAGAGTGTTTGATTAAATGCTTGAATGAAATTCATGTTGTTAAGCCATGGTTGCTTGTGTTGTTTGTGAAAATGATTTATAAAAAGGAAACGAAGTTCATGTTTTACCATTATATGAAACATGTTTCATGTTAATGGCGGGTAATGATCCCAAGAGTTAAATGAGTAATGATCCCCATGGGAACTTGTGTTTCCGATCATCGATGGCGGCTATCGTCTTGTGAAACGATAGGTGGTGTACGAACCAAGGTTTTCATCATGAATGAAACGGGTAATGATCCCCGAGCAGATGGGTATGATCCCCATAGGAACTTTTGTTCACGACCGATGGAGGTCAGTCCGATGTAGATAAACGATAGGTGGGTGTATACGAACCAAGGACATTCGTACCATGAACTCAATTGTTAAAACCTAAATTGGTAGATTTTTTTCAAAGTATTGTTGATATTAATCTGACCTCATGGTTACTTGTTGTGATGACAATATTAAATTGTGAATCATGTGTTGAAATATATATTATATGATTTGTTGGAAAACATAATTGGTGTTATGAACTAATGTCTGGGAATATAATTCAATAGATTGTTGAACTCAAGTGTGATCTTATATGGATGAATTGTGAATTGATGTGTTAAATCCCAAATGGGTGATTAGTGAACTCATGGTTTCTCCGTGACTATATTTATGCGTGAATATATGTGTTGAATCATTGATGAATGGCCCGTTGACAATTATTGTGGTATTTTAAACTCATAGTTTGTTGGTGACAATATTAATATGTGAATGGCGTGTGGAAACTTAAATGGATGAGTTGTTGAAAACAATATTGTTGATGTGAATTGTTGAGTTGATCCTAAATGGATGATTTGTTGATAATAACATTAATGTTGTGAACCCATAGACTGAATTCTAGATTGGATAAGTTATCGAAAATATTGAGGTATTGTGATTCTTGAATATATCATTGATTTGTTGAAGTTGTAATGCATTTTTGTTATATGTTTTTGCTTGATAAAATGATTATGTTTGAGCATCTTTAGAGAATTGAGAATACATTCTATTGAGCTGTCATCTCACCCCAATTGACATCCTTGCAGATTTATCCAGTGGCGCAATAAAGCTAGGAATGAGTAGCTTAGTGATTGAATTGTCTTAATGTATTGCTTGAAATGTAATTTGAAATAATATGTTTGTTGAAAATGCTTTTTAAAGATGATTATCTAATTCATATGTTTAAATTCATGTTAGAAAAGTTAAATTACGTTTGTTGTTATAAATAAATTAGAAGAGTTATATGCATAAGTCTCTTTCCGACCCGTAACGCTTCGAGTTCGGATCTCCATATGGGTTTGACCACAGTCCGGAACTCGGGGTGTTACACCTATCCCCTTTGTGCCTCGCGAGAAACTCGTTGTACTTGGTGCACCATTTTCATAACAAGAATCGTCCTATGACTGATGTGGGACGGCAAGTAAGGATATCGTAGTTTCTTGTTGTTATTAACGAAAGGACCCAACCAACTTGGCTCCAAAATTTAGTATCATGTTGATGTTCTTCATGGAGATCCCCACGATGTAATAATTTTTAACCCATTCGGCCTCTTCCTCGACTTGCTTGAATCTTTCTCGGAGTTGGGATTGTTCTTCTACGTTTTGGCCTCGCGCAACTCTTCTTCTTCCTTAGTAGGATATGGCGTGAAAGTGTACGGTTTTTTAGTAGGTCGCATGCTTTTTTGCGTATCTCTTCTTCCATTGCCAATATTGATTTGGTTGGTCGCTTGCATCACGTCTAAGTATGTTATCAATTGAATTGGTAGTCGATGAAGGATTTGCCATTTACAAACTAAAATTCTTGAGGTGGTTTTCAATTGAATTTGCTCCTGAAGTGTTCCTCTATATATACAATAGTTACCAACGGCTATTTTTTTTGGGAAAAAGTGTATACAAAAAAATCCGTTGGGGTTTTCTTATTAGAGTCATCCATGTATACACTATAACTATGACGACTCTAGTTCTTAAAACATCCAGAGACTCACAATTTTTTAAGGTTAAAGTCGTTAATGTTTAGGTATATATTAATGACGACTCTTAGTTGGAAAAACATCCAGAAACTCACAAATTTTCAACGTTAGAGTCGTTAATGGTTATGTACATATGGATGACGATCATTTGTCTGAAAAACATCCGAGAGACGGCACATTTTTATGGTTAGTGTCGTTAATGTTTATGTACATATGGATGACGCATATTGTCAAGAAACATCCAGAGACCGGCACATTTTTATGGTTAGAGTCGTTAATGGTTATGTACATATGGATGACGACTCCATCAGTTGTTTGAAGAAACATCCGGAGACTCACACATTGTATTCATTAAGCATTCTTCAAGATACAAATATATATCTCTGGGTAGAAAATACAACCATTATCAAAAAGTATGCTTCAAAATGCAATGCATAGTTGAGAATAAACATCTTCTCTCACGATTCATTTCCCAAGTCTAAGTAAACCGGGTTGGGTCCATAGCATTCCAAATGTTCATTCCATACTCATCTTGGTTTGTCCACTCCTTGGTGTACTCTCCCCAATCACCATACACCCGTGGTAGAGGACATTATTCGGAAATCTTCAAGCCTATGTAATGGTTATCATTGACATGTGCCATTACAATTCTTCTTTCTTTGTCGCCGCCTCGCACCTAGTTTTTGAGGGTACGTACATACAAGAGGCTCCGGGAAGCCTTTGTCAATACAATTACAACACAAGTGAATGTGTCCGCCAAAAGTTGGCCACTAAAAGGCATTTGCATCCAAAACTTATAACCTACCTTTCTTCGACCCCTTCCTCCATTTCACGTTTGAAACCAACTCCCTAAACTTCACCCTCTCTTTTGATCTCCTTCCATGAGCATTTTCAAATATAGTTGTTTGTCCCGAACTAGTTTTTCTGCCATTTTTTTTCCTGCATATTCGATTTGGGTGAGCTTAAGTTCGTCGGCCTCGTAGAAATGCCCTAATTGTTCCGTTGCAACATGGTAACCACAATTTCCATCGCCGTCAACGCGTCGGTTGATAAAAGGTGATCCAAGATGACGTGAGGAAGTTGGTCGGTATACTCTTTATACAAAGTGTAAGCAACACGATGTGGTCTTCCTTGGGGATCTCTAGGGGTGCGCGGATTACCTTTTATTCCTCTTATCGTCACCATTCCGCTCGTTTGGCTTTGCTGGGTACCGACCACATGGTCTACAACATCCATGTCTTCCTTTGGCGGCCCCCTTGCCTTGGGTACGAAAGACTTCTCATACTACGTATATTCCGCCTGGACATACTGATGACGTGACAGGTCACTTTTGCAACTCTTTGCCGCTTTCACGGTTTCTAAAAGACTTTTTAGTTGTGGGTCTACCTGTTGGTTTTTGTTTGATTGGCTCTTCTTCTACTCCCAAGCTCTTACGGGCAGCCGGCCACAAATTAGAAACCAATATCCGTCTTCCCCGCACAATTCGTTTTTCGATATTTCTCATTGATATACTTGCCAATCTCAAGGTCTCCAAATTGTTCATCAATGGCCTCACATGGGATTTGGGATGAACCCAAGTTGCTTCCAAAAAGGATCGATATCTTCAATGGGAATGAGCCCCTTGTACCCACCGAGCTTATGTTTACATCGGAGTCCAAGCTACATCTCGGTTGTGCAATTACATTTAATAACTTTTCCATCGGAAGCTTTAAAACCTCGAAATTTGTTAAGTTCGGTCATCATATGCTTTATTGCCCACCATGACACTTGGTGCGAAACCCCACGTAGCAATTTTTTGTCTTCCATGTATTGCTTCAAAAAAAAAAAAAAAAAAAAAAAAAAACGGTCCTTACTATACTCCATCTCGAGTCACTATCTTGCTAAGGTCATCCTCGCGTGCTCGTGAATAGCTTCCTGTCCAGAACTACCCCCACCGTGTTCTCTTGAAGAATTTTTTCAAACGCCCATGGGATCGCTCGCTATACTGTGGGACTCATTTTTGTAGTGCTTGTACTTATTGGTCCATGAATAAACAAACTTTTCCTTCCAAGGATTCAACCATGTATCTAGGCAATAATCGACAACCTTCTTATGATCCGTACTCCAATCATCAATAAACTTTTGAAGATTTGCATAGTACTTTTACTTCGGTCTTCGAATGAGCCAAACGGTCCCAATCTTTGCGAAATCCTCCCATAGATCACCATCTTGAAAGATATTTTTCCTTTTCTTTCTTTTTCTCTTGGCTATCTTTTTTTTTTTTGAAAGTTTACTTAGATGCTCGTCTTCCTCCTTGAACGTTGATTACCCTTTGCAGGGTTGATTTTTGGATATGATTCTTGAATAAAAAAATATTCATTTGGATGTGCCACGTACAAAGAAAATGTTGAGCATGTGGAAAAACTTGACGAACGACACTCATGACTGAAAAATCCCTATCTGTAATTATAACCCGCGGTGTGTCTTCGCCTCGGTAAATCAACCAACTTGTTCAAAAGCCCAAACATAGTCCTATATTTCTTCCTTTTCCATAAAAGCACCATGCCACGGTGAATGATTGCTTATCCGAAGTATGACTAACCATGTTCAACAATGGCATGTTATACTTGTTGGTCTTATAGGTGCAATCTATGAATAAGACCTGTAAAAACATGAGCCAAATCCACCATCCTAGGATGGGCAAGAAAAATATGTGTCACTTTGTCGCCCGGACCCACCCTTGTTTGCATGGCGTAGTTAAGTTTTTCTGCCAACCACTCTGATTGTTGCATAATTAATCTACCATCCCATTCAGTTCTCTTGATCGTTGCTTTGGCAGCGTAGATTGTGGAAATAATAGACAGGTTTGCCTTATCTTAAAGCCCTTATTGCATTTAGGATCCAAGGGGCCTACATCGCTTCATCTGTAGTACCTTTTCCATTTGATGTGGTTTCAATCTGGCATATCTTGGGTGCCCTAAAAGAGTACTAGGTGGAGGATGGTTGTGACGACCATCCTAATACTATACAACCTCCATAGATTAGTTTCGGGATGCCTTTTGAAAACAATCCTGAAGGGGCATCGAATCTTCTTCGACGGGGTTTTGTAGACCCTCGTCGTCTTCTTCTCATACTTGTAGTTCTTCCCCTTTGTGACTTTCTTCCTTATCCCCGGCTCTCTCGCATACCATCTCCATTTGCTTTGATAATCAACTTGTTTGCTTTGAACAACTACGCACATCTTCTCTTTTGCCTTGGAAATAATCCATTCCTTGACATCCGCTTTGTCTCCCACGTCTACATTAAAACCAATGTCACGTTCATGATGCAACACTAATTAAACAATTTTCATAAAGATATACATCGATTCAAACATTAAAAACGTACCAAATCGGGTCATATAGTGTTGGGAGGTATCCGGACCGATAATGGAGACGGGTTCCGGTTGAGAGCTCGCCCGTACAACCAACTACATAGAAAAGAAAAACATATCATAATCCAGTCGTTAATTTCTGAGATGTTAAAATGACGATCCTAACAGTCGTCATCTTTATTTACAGGTTGACGACACTAACGGTCGTCAACATTAATTTTGCAGAACAACGACCCATTCCTCGACAAATGACAACCCTCTTTATACACAGACGACTCTACATTCCCAAATATAAACCATGCTGCCCAGTTTTCACCTTGGGTCGTTACTGTTTATATATCTAGCTTGACGACTCTAGACGAACTTAGTGGAGAATTTGAAAATAAACGGTAACTTTGACTAGTAGGAAGCAGGTTATTGCAAAATAACCGTTTTTTATTAAAAACTAGCCGTTGGGTACATTTTTGCTATAAATAGAGACCTATCTCTTCCAAACTTATTCACCCATCACTTTCAATCTTCCTAAATCAGTCACCCATCACTTTCAAACACAAAAAATGGCTCCAACTACGTTCAATAATCTAGAAGATGTTGCTATTGTCGAGCACACACCACTTCCTGCAAAGCACTCCGTTGAGGAAGCGCAATGGGTGGCTGGGAACGAAGACCCAACAAGAGGGCCTTACCTGGGCATGATCAAAACACCAATGCTTGGTGGAAAACAGTGTTTAAGGTATTCAAAGCACTAAGCGGAAATCGCTATAGGAGGACGCTCCTACAAATAAAGGAAAGGTACGCATATTTATACAATGAATGCGTACTCCTAAGAAACGAATTGAAAGCTCGTAAGGACGCTATGCCGAATCAACCTAATGAGTAGAGTAAGTTTGTGAATCAATAGGCCTTTCATCAAAAAATTTTATTTGGTTATCATTATTCAACAACGCTAACTTATTTAAAAATTGTTTTTCCAAGATACTTTGGGTCGAGCCAATACGAATTAAAGTACGGACCATGAGTTTTTGCACGAGGACCGCAACACTCTCTTGGAGGCTGTTGAATGGCACCCGCCCAATATAATTAAACTCGTATAGATTTTCTATGGCAATGTATTGAACAATTTTATGTGTTTTCCTTCTATTTTATTTCAACTACATGTATGAATTTTCGGATTCAATAAAACACATGACTTCAAATATCGGTGCAATAACTATAGTTCATAAAGGGTCAATCATGATTCGTTAAAGCAAAAGTGACGACTCTAAAGATTGTTTGAAATTCTTGGCATGAGTCGTCAATTATGGAGAATAAAATATTAACGACTCTAAAGGTCACTTGACACGAGACTATTTGATGATAGAGCTCGTCCATTCAAGAAACATAACACATGAACGACACTTTTTATCATCAAGAGTCAGCACTTGTTTAATATACATAATGACGATCCTTAATGCGGTTAATGTGAATTTTGAATTCACCAAATGTGGCTGAGTCGGGCAACGGGTTAAAAATTCAAAAAAATGATCATGGATCCTTAATCTCTATAAATAGAGACCCATACCTCACCCATTCTTCACTCCAAACCATAATTCTCAACCTTCACATTCATTCTCATACATTTATTATCCAAGAGGAAAAAGAAGAGGAAACACCATGACTAGTACTTACACTTCGAAGAGAATTGTGCTATTGTGAGAGCTTGGAAAACCGGGCAAACCACTTTGAAGATCTAGGAAAAGACATTGATCAAACATCGGATGCTTGGTGGAACCGTGTATTCATCATTTTTGTGGCGTTAGACGGAAATTGCAACTCAAGGTCTTTGAAACTCGTCAAGGAACGGCTCGAGGAGATATTCTTCGAGTGTGAAGTTTTCAAAAGAGAAATCAAGGCCGCAAGGGAAGCCATGCCCAATATTTCAAAATTACTATGAGAGTAAGTATTTAAACAAGAGGTAAAACTTATCCAAAGCTTTCAACAATACTAACTTAGTATGTTTGCGTTTTCGATTGAGGAAGGCGTATGGCTATTACGAGGAGCTTCGTGGGAAAAAGTTTGAGTTCGACGATTACTTTATCTTGGAAGGCACCATGTATAATTACGCCATTTATGATTAAGTGTATAAGTGCAATCGTTATTATCTATTGTATTTCATTTCCTTCAATGTATCGCTATGAAAGATGTATGCCTTTTACGATTCAATGAAATGATTCTATGAAATCAAAATTTATGATAATCAAACAAGGGTCGTTAGTATATAAAATAAAACACCGAACGACTCTACATAAAAATTTAAATGATGCGGGATAGGGTCGTCATCTTCTACGAATACATATATGACGACTCTAAGTGTTTTATTTATCGAGAGTTCTGGGTTTAGAGTCGTTTGTCTCTAAACAAAAAACATTAACGACCCTTTTTGACCTAGCTAAAAGAGTCGCCGTTGTTTATCACCCGCCCTAACAATTTTTCATAACCTGAAAAGTTGAAGGTTTGAGTCGTCATCGGTAATTCCAATTCAGCGACGACCTTTAAGAGTCGTTAATGAATCCAACCTCCACTATAACGACTCTCCCACCGACGACTTAAATAAAGTGACCATGAATCGACCCCTTGGAGCACCATTCAGACAATTTCAAGAGTATATGAGGTTTACCTGATTGTTTTGAGGTGCGTGTTCTTCATTTGGAGTATCGGTTCCTTCATTTTGAGGAGTAGGATCTTCATTTCCACCATTATTCATGGCTTCCTCCATTAACATCTCCTCATCAAACATCCAATCCATATGATTAGTTGAGACAATATAACCATCAACACAATCATGGTTGTTATTTGAAGCTTCACCAACCTCATTCCTCCACTTGAATCACTCATTTCAAAAACCCTAATTTTTCCACTCAAAAACTTCTCCTCTTCTTCTCAACACATAAAACCCAAAAATAAAATCTCCACAAATTTTTATCCCAAAATCAGATTTTTATCTAAACACAATTACCACACTAATCAAGTTAATTAATTCTTAATACTAATCACATAGGGGCATTTTAGCCATTTAAATTTTTTTTTATAAGGGGTGACCCAAATTAGGATTGGGTGACCTTTTTTGTCATCTAGTGCTTGGCCCCCAATTAAAAGGTCTGGCCCCCAATCAAACAAGGATATAATAGAATAGATAACTTTTGATCCAAGATTTTTAATGGACAAACTTTTGTGGGAGAGAATAGAAAAACTCTTAACTGTTTGAATTTTTGGTGATAAAAGAAGAAACAAAATCTATTTTAATTTTATTTGGTGGTTTTGAACATAATCTATTCAAAAATTTTGCATGCCAAATTTATTGTTTCATCAATTTTTGATTTATGCCAGATTGAATGTGCTACTTTTATGAGACTTGTTCATATACTCCGCAATTTTATCAACAATATAAAACCCGTCCCCTCCGTTTTATTTTGCTTTTCCTCACAAATGACCAACCGGGGTAGGTTTAATTAGGAAATAATTTATCCGCCCAATCTGAAACACCTCGAAAACATAAAGAGCTGAGAAAAAAAGAGAGGTGAATCCCTCGTTAAACAAATGCTCCTACTGGGAGAACGCTAACCGATTTATTTGAACTTTATCTTATCTGAATTTTATTTCTTACATCTGATGGAAAACTTACTTTTGACTCTAATCAAATACGTGTCCAATGAATCATTTCAAATTGAAAAGTCAGTTGAGATACAAAATACAATAAAATCAACAATGCTACGTTGACCAGGAGAATGAACCCCACATTCTCCCGCGACTCTAAATAGAGGGGAGCCCCGGATGCCCACATGGAGTTAACAGGGGCCCAGGTATTTGGTGTGAGATGCGTGAGAATGTGTGGTACATTCTCCTGGTCAATGTATCATTACTGCAATAAAATAGAATAGAAAATAAACCAACGAATGACCTCAAATCTCACAAGTCTGTCCAAAATCACGCGACTGGCCAGAAAATGATACTCTCACTAATAAACATTAAGAAGCCCACCCCTTTTATGACACGTTTTTCTTATTTTTTTATTGGTGTAATTTTTGTTTGCATAAACCACCGAAAAATGTGCGATAAGCTGATTTTTGAGTGTAAATGATCAAGAAGCTACACATAGTAAATGATCAAGAAGTACAAAGATTTCTTCTTGTGTAGTGTATTTTAGAAACGGTTCTAAAAAGCCTAAGACTAGGAATTTTCACGAGCTGAGTGCATTCTCTTTATACTTCAGTCTCGTTTCTCATTTAAATGTATAGTTTTCCATCTACAACAATGAAGCATTTCATTTCATTTCATTTTATTTCATTCATGTCTTGCTGATCAGTTTGGTAATTTTTTTTTTTTTGGGGATTAGGCCCTGTATTGGCGAAATCATGACAAACAAACAAATAGAATACGATTACAAATGAAACAATGATATGTTTTCATTATTATAGAAATTTTATGCAGCTGCTATGTCATTGGTAAACGCGGGTACCGATACTAAAGAGCGGGTACCAATTCACGTAAAATAGAATAATCCCGACCAATATGGATCTCTAGATTAGAGGTGTAAATTGGGCTGTGCCAGCACGAGCACAGCCCATCCCAGCACGCTAAAATTTGAGCACAGCCCAGCCCAGCACGTGACTTAGCCCAGCACGGCACAACACGTTAGTTAAATGAGACGTCTGGGTTTGACTAATTGGCACAAGATAGCACAAAGACAAAGACGCTGCGACACGGATAAGCACGTGGCTCAGCCTGACAACACGTTAAGAGAGCACGTCATAACATGTACAAATACACCATATAACAAGGCATAATACATCACATTTTTTGTATATTTCACAAAAGAGTCACTATCCTAGCTAGTTTTTAACATTTTATGTTGGCTTATTTATAACAACACATATAATACCTTAATATTTGGAAAATATATTTCAATATCGTTGTTATAATGTCGTCACCTATATTTAACTAGAACATTAATTTACATGACAATAATCCAATTTTATATTTGATGGGTTATTTCTTTTTATTGAATAAACTTGTTAATTTTACTTGAAATAATTTCAAATGATATGTTGTCTAATTAAATTCTTGTGATAATGTCCACTTAATGTATACATTAAGTGATTTCAAATTATAGCACGTGTGCAAAATTTGCACAACACGACACGTTTATTCGTGTGTTGTGTGCCCGTGGAATGTGTTGTGCCTAGCTTTTGACTAGTAAAGCACAAAGACGCAAGACAAAGACGTTTAAATCGTTGGTACAAAGACAACACGGCACATGGCACGTGAAGCACGCGACTTAGTGTCGGGTCATGCTGGCCTGCACGTTTACACCTCTACTCTAGATTAGTACCCTTGTTCAGCGATCACGCAAAAAAAGAAAAAAAAAAGGATTGTACAAATCAATAATTCTCAGGGCAAAACATATACACTTTAAGAAATTCTCTGTCGGGTTTTAACAATGTTTGTAAAGATTTTTAGTAATGGCTTTGGGGGTTTGCTTGGTTTATAAGTTCTTTAAACCTTTTCTTGCTTACTTCGAGCAAGCACTCAGTATACCTTTCAAGTTTGCTGATCAGAAAAATAAGTAAGTCACGGACTCGTGGTCACAAATTTCTTCGTATACGAAGCATTATAGTTCCCCATGTTTTTGGTGTTGCTTTAAAATGGTTGTTTTATGAACTTCTCGCACATAGTTATTATTTTCTTTCGGTTCAGTTTTGGTATGCACCAAAACCAAGGCACTAAGCTAATGACTAATGGTCAAAATGCTTTACCATATTTTCTATTCAAACTTATCTTACTATAATAAAGAAAAGGGGTCTTTTCTCCCGTCCAAAGTTTTCTACCGTTTCCAAAGAATTGCCCTGTTTTACCCTCCGCCGTTTCTTTCTACCCGCACGCATTTTCGACATTTTCGTTAATATGAAACATACCAAGGGTAAACATAATTTGACTTTCTTCCTTCTTTTCTTTCTCTTCTTTCTTCTAATCGAGCACGTAAAACCCAACCCCAACCCCTTTCTTCTTCTCAAATCAAATCAGTTCTCAAGATTTCAATTGAAATATTTTAAACCAAACCTATTCAATTCTTAGGATTTCAATTGAAATATCACTTTAAATTACATCAACATCAACTCGGTTTTCGATTTCAATTGAAATCTTTTAACTCAACCCCAATTCAATTCTCGGGTTTAGATTAAAATATCGGTTTCACTCTAACCTAGCTTTACATCAACTTCAATTTCACAATTTCGAGATTATTTTTAAGAAAATTTGGAGTAAAGTTAACGGAACTGATTTGTAGTATATTAAGTTAGGTGATGGCGAAATCGAACTACACAAACACAACTACTTGACTGGAAATTATCTTCAATGACCGAATGGGTGGTGAAGAAGTTCAACAAGGTAAATTTTTCTTTAAAGTATTAGATTAGAAATTTGGGATTGATTTGAATTTTTGGTATTTTAGTTTTATTTTTCTTTTTCGATTTGGTTTGATTTAGGGAGATAAAGATGAGATTTTTATGTGGAAATACTTTGGTCTAAATTTGTATTTTATAGATTTGGCACGATGTTGTTTCAATTCATAGTACAAAGCAATGGGGTTTTAGTTGCTTTTTTTTTAACAAAGATATACACCTAATTTAGGAATCGAAGCAATTAATTAGATCTTTGTTATGTTAGTTATTAGGATAGGTTAGTTTAATTTAGCTGAATTTTGGTTTGTCACCAATTAGTTATTAGTACATGAACGATGAATTTGGTTTTGTTGATGGTAATAACAACATCTAAGTTATCTAAGGGGAAATAAGTCTTAGCTGTGTTAATGGGAAATGGAGTTGAAGTGAGATGTGTAGAATGTTGTTCTTAGTTGTATTAAAACATAAAAACGATGTTGTTGGGAACTCAAGCATGATCAATATATTCATAATGTAACAAAAGTAAACATCCGAATTTATTTATGACATGCTATGAACAACCAAGCATGGTTATGCAAGCTTTGAGATAAATTAAGCATCTAAAAATTATGTAGAGGTTAATGGATAACAAGTGGCTAGGATCAGATACGTAGCTAACTAACACCCCAGTTGATGGACTGTGCTTTAACTTTGTTTTTACATTTTCTAAAGCAAGAAAAAATCCCATTTGCTTGATCGGGGTTTGCCCGAATTGTTTATGATACTGATGGGAATTGCCAACTATGAGCTTCTCAAATAGTTTTTGCAAGATACGAATGATATTAGTGTGGTTAATTTAGAAATGAATTTGTTATTCAAAAAGAAGAACACTTGCTTTCTGGCGCATCTTTTTAAGCGGAGTATTAGGTTCTGCCAGAATTTTGAGTTCTGACTTTTGGTGGTCTGTCTTGATATATCGATCTTAACGTTTCCATTAACTGTTCTTTTGTTTTCATGTGACCTGTTTAGCCATTTATACTGGATTTTATGGTTGAAATTCTACCAGAAGTTACCATTGCATATTAACTTCCCATATGTTTTTTACCTATACGAGTTTAAATAAAATTAAGAAAATGTCTTTAATTGTAGGAACATGTGGAGGATGGACGCGCCATATATACATTTTCCCCGCTTCCCTCGAAACCAAAGGAATGCAAAGATGATACATGACAGGATCGACCATGGAGAGATGACATGTGCCATTGTGTTGGGATTAGCTTTTACTAAAAAGCTTGAAGTTGCTGCCAAAATATATCTTCTTCTTTTTGATTTTGCCAAGGCTCTTCTTTTTGATTTTTTCCCAAGGCTTAGTGTTGCAAAGATTAACCTATCCAAAAGTATCATATAGAAAATGTGCATATGATTATTCTTTTGTAAATGGATATTTTTTATCGAAAAA
The DNA here is from genome assembly GCA_023531295.1 of Papaver armeniacum. Taxonomy (NCBI): domain Eukaryota; kingdom Viridiplantae; phylum Streptophyta; class Magnoliopsida; order Ranunculales; family Papaveraceae; genus Papaver; species Papaver armeniacum. Next base: position 59,458 of record JAJJWW010009635.1, on the reverse strand, counting down.
TTATTGAACCGAATGCATGGCAGGCGCATCGCGCGTGCGTTTAGACTAGTATATAAGATTAATTCAACTCTTAATGTGTGCTTTAGTGTATTTTGCATTTTATGGTTTTTGTGGTAAAAGACACAAATTTCAAGAGTTGAAATGTTTGAGGAAATTGAAATGAATCATGCTGGGTTTCTCAACCAATATGGCCACTCCTGAGGTTTTTCTTTTTGTTATGGGTATTAATCTGTAACCACAAGAGGCTTATCAAACGAGGTTTGCACAAAGTTGGAAAGAAAAAAGGATCTTTATATAGGAGACTGTAACGAAACATTACCAAGAATGATAGAAAGATAAGAAGCCCTTACACCTCTGGAGCAACATCCGAGTTGAAATGTTTGGGATGAATTTGGTAGGTGATTGAACAATCGATTGAACTTTAGACCCTTTATTGGCACCGATGATTGCTTACATGGATTAGGAGGTATCTATACATTAGCATTTTACTTATTTTAGTTGCACTAATAGGTTAGATAATGCTAAGAAAAATACTTGTGATGTAGTAACTTCAAATCGTAATTCATCAATAGGAATGTGTGTTACAATATTAAAAGAAATTGTTTGTACCATAAGTAAAAATACTACTTAATGGGCCAAATTGATACTTGAATCATCTTTTGGTCCTCATCCAAGCCCGCTAACTTGATCAACCAAGGCAGCCCATTTCGACCGCACTGACCGGCCAATGGTCAAAGTCGGTCAATCACCAAAGTCAACGTCCGGTCAAGGTCTATGGTCAAAGTCAACCTTCGGTCAACTATCGAAGCCGGGCCGCACCCCTAGCCAATTTTCAGTCTTGTAGCCAGCAATGTCGCTAACCAATTCTGACCAAAAACTCTTCTCGATCGCCAACTGGGTCTCAACTATGTCGCCAAACCCTCCCATCCACACCCTGCCACCATCATGCTTGTCAACCATCAAGCCGGTCCCCTACCCATGCAACACTGTTCCCAAAGAAATGTCCACTAATCTGCCAGCCATCATTTATGCAGAATTTATCATGGAAGCATAAATGTGCGAGCTTCATGCACTTGAATTCCAAAGAAATTGACCATGCTAATTGAATTCTATAGCTTGACCATGCAATATTCATTTCAAATAGCTTCGGCCATGCGAATTGAATTCCAGCCTTCATCCATATTCATTCCAGCAGTTTCAGCCATGCGATTTGAATTCCAGCAGTTTCATGCGGAATTGAAGAGGGAGGCATAAATGAGCATTTAGTGCCATTTAAGTTATATTTAAATTATGTATACAATTGTATAAATAGGAGGAGCAGAAAGGAGAGCGGGGGGCAGCCAATAGGGGAAAAAATATACAATGTAATTTTACTATCAATACAAAATCACTCCCCAAGGGGATTGTCCCGTGGACGTAGGCAACCTATGCCGAACCACGTTAAACCTATGTCTTTCATTTTGTTCTTCACATCAAACCTAACCCAAAATACTCACCAAAACTATCCATTCATCGTGTTTCGTGCCCCAAAGTAATTTTGGGTACAAACAGAAATGAGGCACATTCTAAAACTACGTCATGACTGGTTGTTTCTTTTCTTTGTTCTTTCTTTCCACAACTTCTTTAAAATCCTCAACTTCTAGTGGCATAAATCATGCTGGTACAAGATCAGATAACACACCCAGTAATGTAAATATAAATATGTAAATAATTGCATCAACAAGCAAAATAGACAACTCATGTTAAGTTCGAAAATAAATAAATAGTTTATGTTACGCTCAAAAACAATCTCAAATTTAATTGGCAAAGAAGTTCGAATAACATAAATACTTGGCAAGCATCATTCTAAAAAAAAGAAACAACCATCTAAGACAAATCAACATTGTCACTAGTTGAAAAGAAACTCCTACTCAATCTAATGAAAACTAATTAAGATATAGATATATATAGATAAACTCAGAGGAAATAACCAACGTCATCAAAATCATTTCTATTTGCATCAAGATTGAAAGCAAGAGAATCAAGATAGGTAGTGTCAATCGGCACTTCAAACCGAGCAAAATTAGTTTCATGATATTTTCTTTTTCTTGAAGGAAGCTTTATAAGATCAACAAAGTGCTTAGACGTATGACATACATTTGCCCAAAGGTGCTCGTGGAAACACACCGGTGGCATGCTGGTTCATTGTTCTTTTTTCGAGTGCCTTCGAGCTTTTGCCATGCTATTTAGGAGGCATGTTCAGGGGGGAGCCATCCAATTGCAAGGTGTGCACTTGCACCCTGCCCAACCGGTTCCAAAATCCTAAATTAAGCCCAACATAATTATTTTTTTTGTTATTTCCAAGCCTAATTAGTGCAAGTGCAATCAGTACAAAAGGAGTCGACTCAAAACATATTAGGCGGAAAGAAAAGAAACCTAGACATAGCAGAGACACTGTATTCACTTATAAATTCATTTAGTGACCTAATATATCCACCGACTGGTTTCCTAGGGCTAGGTACAGAACATCTACATTACCAAATTCTTCGTTGATTTCATTATATACAAGACTTAATTCGTTTGTACTCGCTTAAAACAAATCAGAATCTATGCATGTATCTCGTTAATATGCTTGGATTGGTTAAACAACATTGAATCTAGTTGATTGAAAGCACCGTGTGAATTAGCTTCGTTCGGTAGCTTTTATTGAATATTTTGGTGGACTGCTAGGATCACATGATATATTTGTTCTCTAGGGCTGGCAACTTATGCTCTCATTGTCACTTCAGTTATGTGTTGCGCCTTCCGGCTCTCTGTATGCTGTTTCTCGACCGATGGAAATTTGATTTGATTATCCCGAAGTAAAAGTTTTCATGTTGATTTTCATAGTCACTTTGTTCATTAAGACTTACTAAATTTCCTTGTTCGTGGCAGTTATGTTCACTTTTCTTCTCATTCTTCCTTAGTTTTCTGCAGAATTTATTCTTTTGTATTTGTAGCATCTCATTCACGCAATATTTTGAGGGAGAGGCTTTGGGATGAGGAGAGAAGAAAACTCTATGAAGAGCAACAACTTAAGAAACCTTGAATGCAACGGTCAAGTTTATATATACACCATCGTTCGTAACCAAACAGAAAATTTGGTCAACTCCTTAAGTCGATTTTGAACGGAAAATTTTCCTTCCACTCTAATCTGAATGATTTTTTATTTACCTTATTAACTCCTTAACAATCATCTGGTTTTGTCATTTATTTGTTTTTCATGAAGCGGTGGCAGCCGAGATTATTGTAAATGGTCCTCGTTAGTTATCCGAACCTTGGTTTATTTTCGAGGATAAGGAGGCCAAGAAGGATTGCCGGGTTAACTAAGTGGTATTGTGGCAAACTGAAGAAGACATTCTAAAGAAAAGGGTTTAACCATAGAGGAGGTAAATGAAAGTATTACTTGAATGCAGCTAGCGTTCTTGTTGAGGTATTTATTAACACACAAGATATTTATACAAAGACCCAACTTGGGTCTCAAGGTATTCCAAATATAACTATAATTCTAGGCTAAGAATAGCCCTATTTCCTAATACCCTCCCTCAATATGGAGCATGGAGGTCACAAATGCCCATCTTGGACAAAAGAAACTGAAACTGAGCTTTCCCCAAGGATTTTGTAAAGATACTAGATCTTAACCCGTGCCGTAACGGCACGGGATGTTTTGTCTTTAATACGATATTGTTCACATTCCTCTTGCTTCATTTTTTTCGTGAGTAATTTTGATATTCGAATATGTTTTGGGTAGAAAAATAATGGGTTACCTGATACTTAAGCATGTTATTTCAATTTATTATCTGGACGGAGTAATAATGTTGTGCCAACATGAAAGAAAAATAAAAAATACAGTAAATAGATATTTTCCCCATTTATTGTTCCATCACATCATAATTTTAAATTTCAAAAAGAATATTTCATCTAACAGAGACTTGTACCTAAACCGGCAATCCAACTCCATGATGTTTATGACTACATTGGTTCCAAATTATTGATAACTAAGGCTCTAAGGAGTGAAGCAAAAACCCATAATATTTTCCCTACTATAGATAAAAACTATTTATTTATTTTTTGCAAATGTGAGAGTTATAAAAATGAAGAACCCTTGGCTATTTGAAGGCTGAGATATACACATGTGACCTGAAAAAACAAACTTACAAAAGTAAATCAAAACATGTGTAAGATTCTTTCTCAATCATATTGATAACATAAAATTGAAGAAATTCGTGGATAAAAAGGTTTCACACCAACTATGCTAAGTTGTGCATGAATGGCGTTCTCACATCTAGTGTTACTCAAGTAATTTGTGGCAGTAAAGAGCATAGTCATATTGATATTTGTATCTACATAAATTTAACTAACCTTCTGAAGAAAAATTATTAGTTTCAAGGTAGAGCCAACACAAACTTATATCGCCTTCAATGTGTAGAACACATACTGGGTTTAATCGGCCGTGAGATTAAACAAATACCCCAACATTAGTCAAATGATGTCTACAAATATGGGATCGAAACAAAGTGCTAACGGAAAAATGAGAGACGAACATCGTTGTTACAAAGAAAACACCCTATACGTATCAAATTTTGTTAACCAAACATGTATTCAAATTAAAAAGTCATCAACTTAACACAAAAATATAAAAGAACCGAAGTTAAATCAATACTTGCATAAACAAAACTTATAAGAGAATTTAAGTAATTATTAAATACCTTTAAAATCTCTATTAGAGATTTAATTGCATGCCTCGTTAAAAATTACGGTAGGACGAAATCACCGTTAATCTGTAGAAATTTCCTTGGATATGTAGCAATTCGGAGAAGTTTACATTTGTTGGTGATGCGCTCCATCTAAGTGTTGTTCGATTGATTATTTTTTAGAAGGTTTTGGTTTTCATTGGAGAAACCAAGAGGGAGCGTTTCATTATATTCATTATCATTTAGAAATCCAAGACAAACTCGCACTTTGCTTATGAGATCTCAATACAACCTTAGATTTATCTATTGGAGGGAGAAACCTTGATACCAAATATGTATTTTTTTAGTATTATTTATTATATAACGTGACGCCCAAATGTTTTCTTCTTCTTCTTAATTTGCATGTATTTTAACCGAGATTATATTACCATTAAGACGATCAACCACATTTCTACTTTATAGTGTTACCCTTTTGTAGCGGCACATAATTAACATAGTCAATTACTCTCATCAATACCCGCCAGCACCACAAAACCACCAGATATCACTTCTTTCTCCAACACCACCATTGCCCATACCTCGCAGAATATTGGGCACACTTATAACTTTTAATCCCAGCAGTCATGTATAAAGTTTAGGTTTAACAAACTTAGTTCGTCAATTAATTTATTCAACTATTTGTTTTTTGTTAATCTTTGAAAATCATGCGTAGAATGTGACGGTTACCAAAGATAAACAGTGGTACCAAAAATAGCCATTTTGTCTTATATGATTTGGCATCATCCCAAAAATATTTGTCACACCCTTATTGATTGTGTTAAAAACAACCAACTATATTTTTCACAACACAATGTTACCCGTCAGGTAAAAAAATAAAAAAAATATATTTTTGATGCAAAAAGAAAAAACCAATACCACCACCGTGAAAACAATCCAGCGCCACTATTTCTTCCACCAAAACTAATATTACCACCTCCACCACTTAGTAACACCTTCCACCGCTTCCACCACCTACTTCTTCTTCTACAACCACCGCCACCACTAATATCTATTGATTTTTGTCAAAATTATTTATTGATGGAGATATGTATTAATATTAATTAAGGGACATTTATGATGTAGAATTAATAAATCATTTATCATGAGAAATTAATGAGACACCAATTAATAAAACACTTACACTAATTAATATTTAAGTTGAACAAACCATGACCATAGATCTTTTTTTTATGTTGATTGATCTAATCGTTATTGTGTTGTATGCATATACTATACTAATACGGAATTAGTTTTGATTGATTATTATTTAATGATGCGGTCATGGTTAGTACAATCTTAGAACTAAATATTATAATTAATTAAGAAAACATTTATAATTAAAAAATGATTAGTCATTTATTATGAGCAATTAGTGAAACACTAATTAATAAAACACTTTATAATGAATAGATTATTTATTATGTGCAATTAGTGAAACACTAATTAATAAAGCAATTATGATATTTAAGTTGAACAAACCACCACTGTTGATTTATATTTTCTATCAATTCCAACCAATGTGGAACACTGGTTAGAGGCCACTCTTATGACACAATAGGTCATGAGTTCGAACCTCCCCGTTATAATTTTTGAAATTCCATATCTTGACTTGAGTATTCATTTTTCATTCATAATATTGGAATTAATGCCACGTGTGCGAGTTGTAGGGGGTGGTCAGGAGAACCACAACCCTTGATTTATCTTTCCCACGGACAAATCCTGACCACCACTCAGACAGGCAAACTTAGCCTAGCTTTGTTTTGTATTATAGATCTGCCAATTGCACTGTGGTAGGAGTGTAAGATGGTGATATAATCTTCCTTATTATAGCATCTCTGACAAGATGAGAGTCCACTTCTATATGTTTTGTTAGATCATGAAATCTGGATTCTCGAGCAATATATAATGCTTGATTGACTATCACAAAAGAGATTCATCCCATGTGTATGATGAACTCCTAAATCACCAAGTAATTGTTTCAACCACTTTAATTCACATGTAATCGCGCCATAGATCTGTATTCTTACGCCTCAGTAGAGACCGAGAAACCGTATGTTGCTTCTTAGTCTTCCAAGACACGGTGAAAACCCGAGAAGAACAAACCATCCTGTCAATGAACGTCTAGTTAATGGACAACTTGCCCAATCTGAGTCACACCATCCTTTTAAACCGAGACTACTATCGTAGCGCAGCAATTCCTTGTCCAGGATTCTTCTTCAAATATCTAACCACACGAAGAGCTGCTTCCCAATGATCTATTCTTGGTTGTTGCATAAATTGTGACAAGATATGCACCGAGTAAGCAAGATCTGGTCTAGTGGCCCGACAAATAAATCAAACGACCAACCAATCTTCTATATTTTTCCACATCATCTAGTATTTTACCTTTTGCCAAAGCTAGACGATGATTTGTCTCCATTGGAAACTCTGCAGTTTTGCTCCCAATAACCCAAATTTACATGATAATATCCAATGTATACTTCCTCCGACATATGTAGAAACCCCGTTTACTACGAGCCACCTCCAATCCTAGAAAATATTTCAACTTCCCCAAATCTTTCATCTTGAAGCATTGTCCCAAGTATGTTTTAAAATTATGAAGTGCAAAACCAGATCATTTCCTACTATAATCAAATCATCAACATACACCAAAACATTAAGTGCATCTTCCCCCTTGTCATGGTAAAGAGAGAATAATCCAGGCATGTATGACTGTTTAAAGCCATAATTCTTCAAAGCCTGCTGATAATTTTGCAAACCAACACCTAGGAGCTGTTTTAGGCCATATAATGATTTCTTCATTCTACACACCATATTAGGATTTCCCTTGGCAAATCCGGTGGTATCTTCATATACACTTCTTCCTCCAAATCTCGATGAAGAAAGGCATTATGCACATCCATCGATGCACTTCCCAATTTTTAATTGCCGCAATGACTAGAAAAGTACGAATCTGTTGTCATCTTTGCCACCGGTGCAAATGTCTCATTGTAATCCAATCCTTCAACTTGATGATTCCCAAATATTACTAGTCTTGCTTTCGGGCACGTACCAAATTTCCATTTTCATCACGTTTTTCTGTGTAAATCCATTTGCTTCCAAGGCCTTCTTACCAGTGGTAATTCTTCTAATTCCCATGTTCCTTGTTCCTCCGCAGCTCTTATTTCTTACTCGCCATGGCTTTTTCCATCCTGGATGCTTCATAGCTTCTTTGAAGCTCTTAGGCTCATTTCCAGCTGATGATAGCCGCAAGATATTTTCTATGAAGTGCAGAAAAACGATCACAACTAACATAATATGTCAAAGGATAAGGTGTACCGAGGCCGATGATTATGTATGATGAGTGGAAGGTGGACTATTTTCTCGCATCTTTGTGTGCGTCACTTCTAAACCCTTGAGTCTGCTAGAAGGAATTTTTCGACGTTTTCCTTTACCCATCTCACTACTATTATTCTCACCACACCTTCACTGTTGTGTCATTGCTATTAGCACCATTCTCCTCAAGGTTGTTCTTGATCCTTTCCTTGCAGTTCTTGAGTTTCACAATCGGTCTCGGACAATGATTCATCGTTGCTTTGTTGTTCCATTTCGTCTTGATGAGTTTCATAACATCTCTAGACAACCTGTTCTTCTTCTCTATCTTCATCATCACTCCAACAAACATCATTATTTGATGGAACAATCTCGGTGCTATTTCGATAATACTTGTCATATAAAAACCGATGTTCATAAAACTCCACATCCCTTGACACTAAAAATTGTTTTGTGTCTAAATCATAAACTTGCCATGCCTTTTTAACAAAAGGATAACCAAGAAATACACATCTCCTTCCTCTCGCTTGCAAACTTATCCCCTTTACTACTTTGATTATGCACATAACACAAACCCCCAAACACTTTCAAATGATCATATGGAGGCAACTTCCCAAACATAATTTCATATGGAGTTTTGTTGTTAAGAATAGGTGTTGGTGTACGATTAATCAAGTATGCTGCAGTTAATGCACACTCTCCCCAAAAACGTATTGGTAAATTTGCTTGAAATCTTAAGGCTCTTTCCACGTTCATTATATGTTGGTGTTTTCTCTCAACCCTCCCATTTTGTTGGGGCGTACCAACACATGATGTCTCAAAGACTATCCCCTAGTCTTAAAATATCCACACAATGTGTTAAATTCTGTTCCATTATCACTTCTAACAATTTTGATTTCTTTACCAAACCGACGTTTCACAAGAGCAATGAAATTAAGAAATACCAATTCAACTTGGTTTACTTTTGATTAAATAAATCCACACACCTCTTGAAAAATCATCTACTATTGTCGAAAAAATAAGCTCCACAAAGAAGAAGGTGTCTTGTAAGGACTCCATAAATCTAGATGAACTAACTCAAATATACAACCTGCTTTACTTAAACTAACGGAAAACTACTTCTACGATGTTTTGCTCGTGGGCAAATATCACAAGCATCATTATTCTTTCGAAATAACCTACTCACAACCGGTAGCTTTTGTAAAACTTTCTCCATGGATGTCCCATTCTTTGATGCCATAGCTCATATGAGTTCTCACTAACGCCAAGTACTTTAACAGAGGCACACCACGAAAAATATATAGTCCACCTTGTCTCTCACCCACTCCAATCACCTTCCTCGTCAACCGGTCTGTATAAGACATAAACTCAGTTAGTACATTGCACAACACAAGCTATCTCATCGATCATCCGTATGACCGAGATTAAGTTGCAAGTTATCCGAGGTACATAAAGCACATTATCAAGTTTCAAACCACCACGAAGAATCACGTTCCAATTTTTTGAGTTCGCATACTTTCCATCCGGCAAACCCTCACCGAGCATGCCTTAATATCTTTTACTTCTATCATGTCATCTATATTACATGTGACATGATTCGTAGCTCTGTATCTATAATCCAAGAAGCCCGATGTTGTTTACCTTGTAGTTGAATTTTTGATTTGTTTGAGCTCAAAAACTCAAGTACTTGTTGAAGATTGAGCCGCCGTCCTCCCGTCAAACCCGTTCCATCTGCAGATGTCACACCACCTGATTGATGAGCTGCTAGTATATTCAGGTTATGTGCACGAAATGGAATGTTGCTTCCATGTCCTCTACCACCCCTGCTGTATGCGGAACCAGAACCACCTCTACCTCTACCACCTGTCCTGCCTCCTCTGCCATAACCTCTGCCACTCCGAGGTCTATATCTCCACCATTCAGGGTATCCAATTAGCTGATAACAACCTCTCATCAGTAGTGTCCTTGTCTATTACAAAGTGTTTACAATACTTGGCAGGATCATATGTATTGGTGGTTGCTCGCTGATCGGTTCAACTTTAAATGCCATAACATTGTCTTGTACTTCTTTCAAAATACTACATCACTTGTTCGGCAATGCTCGTTAAATTCACAATAGTTTGATAAGCTTCATCGATAGATGGTAGAGGTTCTCTTGCCAACAACCTGTTCACGTCTTGAACCGTACACATGATCCGGACCGATCAAAAAATAATGAAGAAAATCTTCTTCTCGCAAAGTACTCACACAGTCGCAATATTGCAGTGCAAAGACCACACTTGCAATGTGGTATCTTCATATATGTCACCAGCTCATCCCATATTTTGTTCAATCTCCCATAATGACATGCTACACTCTCGGTTTTCCTTGTTTGCAATCACTTAGAGAAGCTTTCGGTTGACAGATTGTGTTCCACCGACAACATAAAATCTTTTGTTTAAGTGTGTCCAGAGAAGACTTGCATCATCGTAATCTCTAGCGTCGATCCGATTGAAGTGATGCCAAAAATTTTCGATAAATAGCATTTAGCATGCATAAATGCAGGCCAAAAGCATCGCGACTTCGCTTCCCACGGAAATGCAAGGCAAACTTGCATTTTGCTCTCAACCAACGTCCCTTCCCTATATATGTCTTATTTGCATTTCTACAAACTAGACTAGGGAGGAAAAATCATTCACCAACTCCCAAAGCCGCATCTTGCAAAGGTTCGCCAAATGAAGCTTCATCTTGTCAAATGAAGCTTCATCATGAGAGGTGATGCAATATGGGTCTCCTGCATTGGACTTACTCACGTGGTTGTTAGCCAGAGATGCCAAAATTTTTCGATAAATAGCATTTAGCATGCATAAATGCAGGCCAAAAGCATCGCGACTTCGCTTCCCACGGTAATGCAAGGCAAACTTGCATTTTGCTCTCAACCAACGTCCCTTCCCTATATGTCTTATTTGCATTTCTACAAACTAGACTAGGGAGGAAAATCATTCACCAACTCCCAAAGCCGCATCTTGCAAATCTTGCCTTCCTCAAAAGCTTCATCTTGTCAAATGAAGCTTCATCACCGAGGTGATGCAATATTCTCGGTCAAATCAAACTCATTGGACTTACACACGTGGTTGTTAAAGAGCTGATGTCATGCATGTCATGCCATAATGTTCGCGGTAACACCGCCAAAGCCGCATGCCAAAATTTTTCGATAAATAGATTTAGCATGCACCATAAATGCAGCCAAAAGCATCGCGATGTCATGCCGCAAGGCAAACTTGCATTTTGCTCTCAACCAACGCCCCTTCCCTATATATGTCTTATTTGCATTTCTTCAAATCATTTTAGGGAGGAAAATTCATTCACCAACTCCCAAAGCCGCATCTGCAAAGGCCTTCCCAAAGTCATCTTGTCAAATGATCGTTCATCCACCGGTGATGCAATAAGGGTCTCGCACAATCATCGGACTTCACCACGCCGGTTGTCATGCCAAAGATGCATAATGTTCGATAACACCGCATTTAGCATGCATGCCATGCCGCAAATGATCGTGGCACCACCGCATCGCCGCATGTCATGCCGCACAATGATCGTGGCACCACTTGCATTTTGCTCAACGCCCCTTCCTATATATGTCTTATTTGCATTTCTTCAAATCATTTTAGGGGAGGTCTTTTCATTCACCAACTCCCAAAGCCGCAAGTTGCAAAGCCTTCCCAAAGTCGCGCAATGATCGTGCACCACCGCCAAAGCCGCAAGCCATTCTCGCACAATCATCGCGGTTTCACCGCCAAAGCCGCATGTCATGTTGCATAATGATCGTGCAACACCGCTAAAGCCGCATGCCATGCCGCACAATGATCGTGGCACCACCGCTAAAGCCGCATGTCATGCCGCATTGATCGTGCACCAC
>JAJJWW010009635.1:32500-37500 GCA_023531295.1 Papaver armeniacum | reverse complement strand
TTCACCAACGCCCATTTTGCATCACCTCTCATGATGAAGCTTCATCTTGTCAAATGAAGCTTCATCATGAGAGGTGATGCAATATGGGTCTCAGGCATTGGACTTACTCACGTGGTTGTTAGCCAGTGATGCCAAAAAATTTCGATAAATAGCATTTAGCATGCATAAATGCAGGCCAAAAGCATCGCGACTTCGCTGTCCCACGGAAATGCAAGGCAAACTTGCATTTTGCTCTCAACCAACGTCCCTTCCTATATATGTCTTATTTGCATTTCTACAAACTAGACTAGGGAGGAAAATCATTCACCAACTCCCAAAGCCGCATCTTGCAAAGGTTCTCGCCAAAATGAAGCTTCATCTTGTCAAATGAAGCTTCATCATGAGAGGTGATGCAATATGGGTCTCCGGCATTGGACTTACTCACGTGGTTGTTAGCCAGTGATGCCAAAATTTTTCGATAAATAGCATTTAGCATGCATAAATGCAGGCCAAAAGCATCGCGACTTCGCTTCCCACTTGAAATGCAAGGCAAACTTGCATTTTGCTCTCAACCAACGTCCCTTCCCTATATATGTCTTATTTGCATTTCTACAAACTAGACTAGGGAGGAAAATCATTCACCAACTCCCAAAGCCGCATCTTGCAAAGGTTCGCTTCAAATGAAGCTTCATCTTGTCAAATGAAGCTTCATCATGAGAGGTGATGCAATATGGGTCTCCGGCATTGATTGACTTACTCACGTGGTTGTTAGCCGCTGATGCCAAAATTTTTCGATAAATAGCATTTAGCATGCATAAATGCAGGCCAAAAGCATCGCGACTTCGCTTCCCACGGAAATGCAAGGCAAACTTGCATTTTGCTCTCAACCAACGTCCCTTCCCTATATATGTCTTATTTGCATTTCTACAAACTAGACTAGGGAGGAAAATCATTCACCAACTCCCAAAGCCGCATCTTGCAAAGGTTCTCGCTTAAATGAAGCTTCATCTTGTCAAATGAAGCTTCATCATGAGAGGTGATGCAATATGGGTCTCCGCATTGGACTTACTCACGTGGTTGTTAGCCGCTGATGCCAAAATTTTTCGATAAATAGCATTTAGCATGCATAAATGCAGGCCAAAAGCATCGCGACTTCGCTTCCCACTGAAATGCAAGGCAAACTTGCATTTTGCTCTCAACCAACGTCCCTTCCCTATATATGTCTTATTTGCATTTCTACAAACTAGACTAGGGAGGAAAATCATTCACCAACTCCCAAAGCCGCATCTTGCAAAGGTTCTCGCTTCAAAATGAAGCTTCATTTGACAAGATGAAGCTTCATCATGAGAGGTGATGCAATATGGGTCTCCTGCATTGGACTTACTCACGTGGTTGTTAGCCAGTGATGCCAAAAATTTTCGATAAATAGCATTTAGCATGCATAAATGCAGGCCAAAAGCATCGCGACTTCGCTTCCCACGGTAAATGCAAGGCAAACTTGCATTTTGCTCTCAACCAACGTCCCTTCCCTATATATGTCTTATTTGCATTTCTACAAACTAGACTAGGGGAGGAAAAATCATTCACCAACTCCCAAAGCCGCATCACCTCTCATGATGAAGCTTCATCTTGTCAAATGAAGCTTCATCATGAGAGGTGATGCAATATGGGTCTCCTGTGCATTGACTTACTCACGTGGTTGTTAGCCAGCTGATGCCAAAAATTTTCGATAAATAGCATTTAGCATGCATAAATGCAAGCCAAAAGCATCGCGACTTCGCTTCCCACAGGAAATGCAAGGCAAACTTGCATTTTGCTCTCAACCAACGTCCCTTCCCTATATATGTCTAATTTGCATTTCTACAAACTAGACTAGGGAGGAAAAATCATTCACCAACTCCCAAAGCCGCATCTTGCAAAGGTTCTCGCTTTCAAATGAAGCTTCATCTTGTCAAATGAAGCTTCATCATGAGAGGTGATGCAATATGGGTCTCGTGCATTGACTTACTCACGTGGTTGTTAGCCGATGCCAAAATTTTTCGATAAATAGCATTTAGCATGCATAAATGCAGGCCAAAAGCATCGCGACTTCGCTTCCCACGGAAATGCAAGGCAAACTTGCATTTTGCTCTCAACCAACGTCCCTTCCTATATATGTCTTATTTGCATTTCTACAAACTAGACTAGGGAGGAAAATCATTCACCAACTCCCAAAGCCGCATCTTGCAAAGGTTCGCTTTCAAAATGAAGCTTCATCTTGTCAAATGAAGCTTCATCATGAGAGGTGATGCAATATGGGTCTCGTGCATTGGACTTACTCACGTTGTTGTTAGCCGCTGATGCCAAAATTTTTCGATAAATAGCATTTAGCATGCATAAATGCAGGCCAAAAGCATCGCGACTTCGCTTCCCACGGAAATGCAAGGCAAACTTGCATTTTGCTCTCAACCAACGTCCCTTCCCTATATATGTCTTATTTGCATTTCTACAAACTAGACTAGGGAGGAAAATCATTCACCAACTCCCAAAGCCGCATCTTGCAAAGGTTCTCGCTTCAAATGAAGCTTCATCTTGTCAAATGAAGCTTCATCATGAGAGGTGATGCAATATGGGTCTCCTGCATTGACTTACTCACGTGGTTGTTAGCCGCTGATGCCAAAATTTTTCGATAAATAGCATTTAGCATGCATAAATGCAGGCCAAAAGCATCGCGACTTCGCTTCCCACGGAAATGCAAGGCAAACTTGCATTTTGCTCTCAACCAACGTCCCTTCCCTATATGTCTTATTTGCATTTCTACAAACTAGACTAGGGAGGAAAATCATTCACCAACTCCCAAAGCCGCATCTTGCAAAGGTTCGCCACAAATGAAGCTTCATCTTGTCAAATGAAGCTTCATCATGAGAGGTGATGCAATATGGGTCTCCGGATTGGACTTACTCACGTGGTTGTTAGCCAGTGATGCCAAAATTTTCGATAAATCGCATTTAGCATGCATATAAATGCAGGCCAAAAGCATCGCGACTTCGCTTCCCACGGGAAATGCAAGGCAAACTTGCATTTTGCTCTCAACCAACGTCCCTTCCCTATATATGTCTTATTTGCATTTCTTCAAATCATTTTAGGGGAGGACTTTTCATTCACCACTCCCAAAGCCGCAAGTTGCAAAGCCTTCCCAAAGTCGCGCAATGATCGTGCACCACCGCTGAAGCCGCAAGCCATTCTCGCAATCATAATCATCGTGGCTTCACCGCCAAAGCCGCATGTCATGTTGCATAATGTTCGTGCAACACCGCTAAAGCCGCATGCCATGCCGCACAATGATCGTGGCACCACCGCTAAAGCCGCATGTCATGCCGCACAATGATCGAGCACCACCGCTTTCAACAACGTCCCTTCCCTATATATGTCTTATTTGCATTTCTTCAAATCATTTTAGGGGAGGTCTTTTCATTCACCAACTCCCAAAGCCGCAAGTTGCAGCTGCCTTCCCAAAGTCGCGCAATGATCGTGGGCACCACCGCTAAAGCCGCAAGCCATTCTCGCACAATCATCGCGGCCACCGCAAAGCCGCATGTCATGTTGCATAATGTTCGCAACACACCGCCAAAGCCGCATGCCATGCCGCATGCCATGCCGCAAATGATCGTGCACCACCGCTAAAGCCGCATGTCATGCCGCACAATGATCGTGCACCACCGCTTTCGCCAACGCCCCTTCCCTATATATGTCTTATTTGCATTTCTTCAAATCATTTTAGGGGAGGTCTTTTCATTCACCAACTCCCAAAGCCGCAAGTTGCAAAGTGGCCTTCCCAAAGTCGCGCAATGATCGTGCACCACCGCTAAAGCCGCAAGCCATTCTCGCACAATCATCGTGGCTTCACCGCTGCCGCATGTCATGTTGCATAATGTTCGTGGTAACACCGCTAAAGCCGCATGCCATGCCGCATAATGATCGTGGCACCACCGCCAAAGCCGCATGTCATGCCGCACAATGATCGTGGCACCACCGCTTCGCCAACGCCCCTTCCCTATATATGTCTTATTTGCATTTCTTCAAATCATTTTAGGGAGGTCTTTTCATTCACCAACTCCCAAAGCCGCAAGTTGCAGCGCCTTCCCAAAGTCGCGCAATGATCGTGGCACCACCGCTAAAGCCGCAAGCCATTCTCGCACAATCATCGTGGCTTCACCGCCAAAGCCGCATGTCATGTTGCATAATGTTCGCAACACCGCTAAAGCCGCATGCCATGCCGCACAATGATCGTGGCACCACCGCTAAAGCCGCATGTCATGCCGCACAATGATCGTGGCACCACCGCTTTCGCCAACGCCCCTTCCCTATATATGTCTTATTTGCATTTCTTCAAATCATTTTAGGGGAGGTCTTTTCATTCACCAACTCCCAAAGCCGCAAGTTGCAGCCGCTTCCCCAAAGTCGCGCAATGATCGTGGCACCACCGCCAAAGCCGCAAGCCATTCTCGCACAATCATCGTGGCTTCACCGCCAAAGCCGCATGTCATGTTGCATAATGATCGCAACAACACCGCCAAAGCCGCATGCCATGCCGCACAATGATCGTGGCACCACCGCCAAAGCCGCATGTCATGCCGCATAATGATCGTGGCACCACCGCTTTCGCCAAAGCCCCTTCCCTATATATGTCTTATTTGCATTTCTTCAAATCATTTTAGGGGAGGTCTTTTCATTCACCAACTCCCAAAGCCGCAAGTTGCAGCGGCCTTCCCAAAGTCGCGCAATGATCTTGGCACCACCGCTAAAGCCGCAAGCCATTCTCGCAAATCATCGTGCTTCACCGCCAAAGCCGCATGTCATGTTGCATAATGATCGCGGCAACACCGCTAAAGCCGCATGCCATGCCGCATAATGATCGTGGCACCACCGCCAAAGCCGCATGTCATGCCGCCGCAAATGATCGTGGCACCACCGCTTTCGCCAACGCCCCTTCCTTCCCTATATATGTCTTATTTGCATTTCTTCAAATCATTTTAGGGGAG
>JAJJWW010009635.1:20000-25000 GCA_023531295.1 Papaver armeniacum | reverse complement strand
TTGGACTTACTCACGTGGTTGTTAAGCCAGTGATGCCAAAATTTTTCGATAAATAGCATTTAGCATGCATAAATGCAGGCCAAAAGCATCGCGACTTCGCTTCCCACGGAAATGCAAGGCAAACTTGCATTTTGCTCTCAACCAACGTCCCTTCCCTATATATGTCTTATTTGCATTTCTACAAATTAGACTAGGGAGGAAAATCATTCACCAACTCCCAAAGCCGCATCTTGCAAAGGTTCTCGCCAAATGAAGCTTCATCTTGTCAAATGAAGCTTCATCATGAGAGGTGATGCAATATGGGTCTCCTTACTCACGGATTGGACTTACTCACGTGGTTGTTAGCCAAACTGATGCCAAAATTTTCGATAAATAGCATTTAGCATGCATAAATGCAGGCCAAAAGCATCGCGATTTCGCTTCCCACGGAAATGCAAGGCAAACTTGCATTTTGCTCTCAACCAACGTCCCTTCCCTATATATGTCTTATTTGCATTTCTACAAACTAGACTAGGGAGGAAAATCATTCACCAACTCCCAAAGCCGCATCTTGCAAAGGTTCGCTTTCAAAATGAAGCTTCATCTTGTCAAATGAAGCTTCATCATGAGAGGTGATGCAATATGGGTCTCCGGCATTGGACTTACTCACGTGGTTGTTAGCCAAAGCTGATGCCAAAATTTTTCGATAAATAGCATTTAGCATGCATAAATGCAGGCCAAAAGCATCGCGACTTCGCTTCCCACGGAAATGCAAGGCAAACTTGCATTTTGCTCTCAACCAACGTCCCTTCCCTATATATGTCTTATTTGCATTTCTACAAACTAGACTAGGGAGGAAAATCATTCACCAACTCCCAAAGCCGCATCTTGCAAAGGTTCTCGCCAAATGAAGCTTCATCTTGTCAAATGAAGCTTCATCATGAGAGGTGATGCAATATGGGTCTCCTAAGCATTGGACTTACTCACGTGGTTGTTAGCCATGCTGATGCCAAAATTTTTCTATAAATAGCATTTAGCATGCATAAATGCAGGCCAAAAGCATCGCGACTTCGCTTCCTTCCCACGGAAATGCAAGGCAAACTTGCATTTTGCTCTCAACCAACGTCCCTTCCCTATATATGTCTTATTTGCATTTCTACAAACTAGACTAGGGAGGAAAAATCATTCACCAACTCCCAAAGCCGCATCTTGCAAAGGTTCTCGCCAAATGAAGCTTCATCTTGTCAAATGAAGCTTCATCATGAGAGGTGATGCAATATGGGTCTCCTGGCATTGGACTTACTCACGTGGTTGTTAGCCAGTGATGCCAAATTTTTTAGATAAATAGCATTTAGCATGCATAAATGCAGGCCAAAAGCATCGCGACTTCGCTTCCCACGGGAAATGCAAGGCAAACTTGCATTTTGCTCTCAACCAACGTCCCTTCCCTATATATGTCTTATTTGCATTTCTACAAACTAGACTAGGGAGGAAAATCATTCACCAACTCCCAAAGCCGCATCTTGCAAAGGTTCTGCTTATTTGCATTTCTAAAATGAAGCTTCATCTTGTCAAATGAAGCTTCATCATGAGAGGTGATGCAATATGGGTCTCCTGGCATTGGACTTACTCACGTGGTTGTTAGCCAGCTGATGCCAAAATTTTTCGATAAATAGCATTTAGCATGCATAAATGCAGGCCAAAAGCATCGCGACTTCGCTTCCCACGGAAAATGCAAGGCAAACTTGCATTTTGCTCTCAACCAACGTCCCTTCCCTATATATGTCTTATTTGCATTTCTACAAACTAGACTAGGGGGAGGAAAATCATTCACCAACTCCCAAAGCCGCATCTTGCAAAGGTTCTCGCTTGCAAATGAAGCTTCATCTTGTCAAATGAAGCTTCATCATGAGAGGTGATGCAATATGGGTCTCCGCATTGGACTTACTCACGTGGTTGTTAGCCAGAGATTCCAAAATTTTTCGATAAAAAGCATTTAGCATGCAAAAATGCAGGCCAAAAGCATCGCGACTTCGCTTCCCACGGAAATGCAAGGCAAACTTGCATTTTGCTCTCAACCAACGTCCCTTCCCTATATATGTCTTATTTGCATTTCTACAAACTAGACTAGGGAGGAAAATCATTCACCAACTCCCAAAGCCGCATCTCAAAGGTGCAAAGCTCTCTTCAAATGAAGCTTCAAAATGAAGCTTCATCTTGTCAAATGAAGCTTCATCATGAGAGGTGATGCAATATGGGTCTCCTGCATTGGACTTACTCACGTGGTTGTTAGCCGCTGATGCCAAAATTTTCGATAAATAGCATTTAGCATGCATAAATGCAGGCCAAAAGCAAAAGCATCGCGACTTCGCTTCCCACGGAAATGCAAGGCAAACTTGCATTTTGCTCTCAACCAACGTCCCTTCCCTATATATGTCTTATTTGCATTTCTACAAACTAGACTAGGGAGGAAAATCATTCACCAACTCCCAAAGCCGCATCTTGCAAAGGTGCGCCAAAATGAAGCTTCATCTTGTCAAATGAAGCTTCATCATGAGAGGTGATGCAATATGGGTCTCCGGCATTGGACTTACTCACGTGGTTGTTAGCCAGTGATGCCAAAAAATTTTCGATAAATAGCATTTAGCATGCATAAATGCAGGCCAAAAGCATCGCGACTTCGCTTCCCACGGGAAATGCAAGGCAAACTTGCATTTTGCTCTCAACCAACGTCCCTTCCCTATATATGTCTTATTTGCATTTCTACAAATCATTTTAGGGGAGGAAAATCATTCACCAACTCCCAAAGCCGCATCTTGCAAAGGTTCCCAAAGGCGAAGCTTCATCTTGTCAAATGAAGCTTCATCATGAGAGGTGATGCAATATGGGTCTCGGCGCATTGGACTTACTCACGTGGTTGTTAGCCGCAAAACCGATGCCAAAATTTTTCGATAAATAGCATTTAGCATGCATAAATGCAGCCAAAAGCATCGCGATGTCATGCCCCACTAGAAATGCAAGGCAAACTTGCATTTTGCTCTCAACCAACGTCCCTTCCCTATATATGTCTTATTTGCATTTCTTCAAATCATTTTAGGGAGGAAAAATTTCACCAACTCCCAAAGCCGCATCTTGCATTTTGCTCAAAACGTCGCTTCAAATGATCGCTTCATCTTGTCAAATCAAGGAAGCATTCACCAACAAAGAGAGCAAGCTGCAAAGGGTCTCAAATTGCTTACTCATGTTGTCAAATGAAGCTTCATCATGTCATCATGCAAAACCGCCAAAGTCGCATGCCATGCCGCGCCGCATATGGGTCTCGCTTTCTCCAACGCCCCTTGGACTTACTCACGTGGGTTGTTAGCACCAACTCCCAAAGCATCGATAAATAATGCATAAATGCAGGCAAAGCATGCACCGCTTCTCAACAAACTTGCAACGCCCCTTCCTATATATGTCTTATTTGCATTTCTTCAAATCATTTTAGGGAGGAAAAATCATTCACCAACTCCCAAAGCCGCATCTTGCAAAGGCCCTTCCCAAAGTCGCTTCATCGATGTCACCACCGCTTCAGCCGCAGAGCCATTCTCGCACAATCATCGCGCTTCACCGCTTAAGCCGCATGTCATGTTGCATAATGATCGCCAACACCGCTAAATAGCATGCCATGCCGCATAAATCGCACACCACCGCTAAAGCCGCATGTCATGCCGCACAAATGATCAAGGCAAACTTGCACCGCTTCTCAACCAACGCCCCTTCCTATATATGTCTTATTTGCATTTCTTCAAATCATTTTAGGGAGGTCTTTTCATTCACCAACTCCCAAAGCCGCAAGTTTCAAAGGCCTTCCCAAAGTCGCGCAATGATCGTGCACCACCGTCAAAGCCGCAAGCCATTCTCGCACAATCATCGTGGCTCACCGCCAAAGCCGCATGTCATGTTGCATAATGATCGCCAACACCGCTAAAATCCGCATGCCATGCCGCACAAAAGATCGCGGCACCACCGCTTCCCGCATGTCATGCCGCACAATGATCGTGCACCACCGCTTTCAACCAACGCCCCTTCCCTATATATGTCTTATTTGCATTTCTTCAAATCATTTTAGGGGAGGTCTTTTCATTCACCAACTCCCAAAGCCGCAAGTTGCAAAGTGCGCCTTCCCAAAGTCGCGCAATGATCGTGGCACCACCGCTAAAGCCGCAAGCCATTCTCGCACAATCATCGTGGCTCACCGCCAAAGCCGCATGTCATGTTGCATAATGTTCGCAACAACACCGCTAAAGCCGCATGCCATGCCGCACAATGATCGTGGCACCACCGCTAAAGCCGCATGTCATGCCGCACAATGATCGAGCACCACCGCTTCGCCAACGCCCTTCCCTATATATGTCTTATTTGCATTTCTTCAAATCATTTTAGGGGAGGTCTTTTCATTCACCAACTCCCAAAGCCGCAAGTTGCAGCGGCCTTTCCCAAAGTCGCGCAATGATCGTGGCACCACCGCCAAAGCCGCAAGCCATTCTCGCACAATCATCGTGGCTTCACCGCCAAAGCCGCATGTCATGTTGCATAATGTTCGCAACAACACCGCTAAAGCCGCATGCCATGCCGCACAATGATCGTGCACCACCGCTAAAGCCGCATGTCATGCCGCACAATGATCGTGGCACCACCGCTTTCGCCAACGCCCCTTCCCCTATATATGTCTTATTTGCATTTCTTCAAATCATTTTAGGGGAGGTCTTTTCATTCACCAACTCCCAAAGCCGCAAGTTGCAGCGGCCTTCCCAAGTCGCGCAATGATCGTGGCACCACCGCCAAAGCCGCAAGCCATTCTCGCATAATCATCGTGGCTTCACCGCCAAAGCCGCATGTCATGTTGCATAATGATCGCAACAACACCGCTAAAGCCGCATGCCATGCCGCACAATGATCGTGGCACCACCGCTAAAGCCGCATGTCATGCCGCACAATGATCGTGGCACCACCGCTTTCGCCAACGCCCCTTCCCTATA
>JAJJWW010009635.1:7500-15000 GCA_023531295.1 Papaver armeniacum | reverse complement strand
GGCGGCGAACCGCCCGCCGCCGCGATCCGAACACTTCACCGACCATTCAATCGGTAGGAGCGACGGGCGGTGTGTACAAAGGGCAGGGACGTAGTCAACGCGAGCCGATGACTCGCGCTTACTAGGAATTCCTCGCTTAAGACCAACAATTGCAATGATCTATCCCCATCACGATGAACTTTTCGCAGATTACCCGACCGCTCGCCAAGGCTATATACTCGTTGAATACATCAGCAGAAGCGCGCGCGCGCCCGTAACATCTAAGGGCATCACAGCACTGCTATTGCCTCAAACTTCCGTGGCCTAAACGGCCATAGTCCCTCTAAGAAGTCGGGCCATGAGGGAATCCTCCGCATAGCTAGTTAGCAGCCGAGGTCTCGCTCAAACGGAATTAACTGCATAAATCGCTCCACCAACTAAGAACGGCCATGCACCACCACCCATAGAATCAAGAAAGAGCTCTCACCACAATCCTTACTATGTCCTGACTCTCGGTAAGTTTCCCCGTGTTGAGTCAAATTAAGCCGCAGCTCCACTCCCGGTGGTGCCCTTCCGTCACCCTTTAAGTTTCAGCCTTGCGACCATACTCCCCCGAACCCAAAACTTTGATTTCTCATAAGGTGCCATGAGTCCTAAAAGCAACATCCGCCGATCCCCGGCTCGGCATCGCTTATGGTTGAGACTAGGACGGTATCCGATCGCCTTCGAGCCCCCAACTTTCGCTTTGATTAATGAAAACATCCTTGGCAAATGCTTTCAGCAGTTGTTCGTTTTCATAAATCCAAGAATTTCACCTCTCGACTATGAAATACGAATGCCCCCGACTGTCCCCGTTAATCATTACTCCGATCCCGAAGCCAACGCAATAGGATCGAAATCCTATGATGTTATCCCATGCTAATGTATCCAGAGCTTGGGCTTGCTTTGAGCACTCTAATTTCTTCAAAGTAACAAAGACCGAGGCACGACCCGCCAATTAAGGCTAGGAACGCATCGCCGGTAGAAGGGACGAGACGACCGGCACACCCAAAGGGCGGACCGACGACCCAACCCAAAGTCCAACTACGAGCTTTTTAACCGCAACAACTTAAATATACGCTATTGAGCTGGAATTACCGCGGCCGCCGGCACCGACTTGCCCTCCAATGGATCCTCGTTAAGGGATTTAGATTGTACTTATTCCAATTACTGCACTCAAGAGCCCTATTGTTATTTATTGTCACTACCTCCCCGTGTTAGGATTGGGTAATTTGCGCGCCGCTGCCTTCCTTGGATGTGGTAGCCGCTTTCTCGTGCTCCTCTCCGAATCGAACCCTAATTCACCGACACCCGTCACCACCATAGTAGCCCACTATCCTACCATCGAAAGATGATAGGGCAGAAATTTGAATGATGCGCCGCCAAAGACAAAGGCCGTGCGATCCGTCAAGTTATCATGAATCATTCGAGCAACGGCAAAGCCCGCGCGACCTTTTATCTAATAAATGCATCCCTTCCAGTAAGTCGGGGTTTGTTGCACGATTAGCTCTAGAATTACTACTATTATCCGAGTAGCAAGTACCATCAAACAAACTATAATCGATTTAATGAGCCATTCGCAGCTTCACAAATCAATTAGTTCATACTTACACATGCATGGCTTAATCTTTGAGACAAGCATATGACTACCGGCAGATCAACCAGTAGCATTCTCAATGACGCCATCTTCTCGCCCGACTGTCGCCGGAATTTCACCGCACATCGAGGGAGAAGACAAGCAATTTTTGGAAATCGATTTTCTGGGGGCTCGAAAATACTCCGAGCTCCCAATGGCATCATCGGCATCCAAGGGAACAAAAGATCTCGTGCTCCATGAGAACGGATAATAAATATAACCGAACAATGGGAACACGAGACCCTTTTCGAGTACCATCTCGCGCCACCCAAGAGCGGCGAGAGGCAATAGAAGCGAGGGACAAAATCGATACCTTCTCGATAGGTAGGCAACACAGAACTAAACGGGTGTTTCCCGAAGGAAAACATGGGACGGATCAAGAGGTAATTGGGCTTGCTGCTCGCGCAGAGCAGAGCGAGAGCCAACCAAAGACACAAGAACCAAACACCACTCATACGCCAACACGTATTGTCCATCAAGAAACAACCGTCTCCAAAGAGAACTAGCAAGCCAAGCCATTTAAGGCAAGCCAATCTTGCACGAGCACCGGGACAAATCATTCTGCGAACACGCTGTGCGTGAAAATATATTTCGACCAACAATTTCCTTCTCGTCTTGCAAGGGAAATCCCAGGCAACGCCGAATCTTATTCAGCCAGGGGACTTACACAATTGGCGCATAAAGATGAGCCAACTGATGCCGCGCCAACTAGTGCTCTTTCCCAACCAACGTCCCTTCCCTATATATGTCTTATTTGCATTTCTACAAACTAGACTAGGGGAGGAAAAAATCATTCACCAACTCCCAAGGCCGCATCTTGCAAAGGTTCTCGCTTAAATGAAGCTTCATCTTGTCAAATGAAGCTTCATCATGAGAGGTGATGCAATATGGGTCTCGTGCATTGACTTACTCACGTGGTTGTTAAGCCGTGATGCCAAAATGCCAAAATTTTTCGATAAATAGCATTTAGCATGCATAAATGCAGGCCAAAAAGCATCGCGACTTCGCTTCCCACGGAAATGCAAGGCAAACTTGCATTTTGCATTTTGCTCAACCAACGTCCCTTCCTATATATGTCTTATTTGCATTTCTACAAATTAGACTAGGGAGGAAAAATCATTCACCAACTCCCAAAGCCGCATCTTGCAAAGGTTCTCTGCTTAAATGAAGCTTCATCTTGTCAAATGAAGCTTCATCATGAGAGGTGATGCAATATGGGTCTCCTGGCATTGGACTTACTCACGTGGTTGTTAGCCGCTGATGCCAAAATTTTTCGATAAATAGCATTTAGCATGCATAAATGCAGGCCAAAAGCATCGCGACTTCGCTTCCCACGTGAAATGCAAGGCAAACTTGCATTTTGCTCTCAACCAACGTCCCTTCCCTATATATGTCTTATTTGCATTTCTACGAACTAGA
Source organism: Papaver armeniacum (assembly GCA_023531295.1). Lineage (NCBI taxonomy): Eukaryota > Viridiplantae > Streptophyta > Magnoliopsida > Ranunculales > Papaveraceae > Papaver > Papaver armeniacum. The sequence continues at coordinate 11,927 of JAJJWW010009635.1, read as the reverse complement.
CTAGGGAGGAAAATCATTCACCAACTCCCAAAGCCGCATCTTGCAAAGGTTCTCGCCAAATGAAGCTTCATCTTGTCAAATGAAGCTTCATCATGAGAGGTGATGCAATATGGGTCTCCGGCATTGGACTTACTCACGTGGTTGTTAGCCAAAGCTGATGCCAAAATTTTCTATAAATAGCATTTAGCATGCATAAATGCAGGCCAAAAGCATCGCGACTTCGCTTCCCACGGAAATGCAAGGCAAACTTGCATTTTGCTCTCAACCAACGTCCCTTCCCTATATATGTCTTATTTGTATTTCTACAAACTAGACTAGGGAGGAAAATCATTCACCAACTCCCAAAGCCGCATCTTGCAAAGGCTTCGCTTGTCAAATGAAGCTTCATCTTGTCAAATGAAGCTTCATCATGAGAGGTGATGCAATATGGGTCTCAGGCATTGGACTTACTCACGTGGTTGTTAGCCAGTGATGCCAAAATTTTTCGATAAATAGCATTTAGCATGCATAAATGCAGGCCAAAAGCATCGCGACTTCGCTTCCCACGGTAAATGCAAGGCAAACTTGCATTTAATGCAAGGCAAACTTGCATTTTGCTCTCAACCAACGTCCCTTCCCTATATATGTCTTATTTGCATTTCTACAAACTAGACTAGGGGAGGAAAAATCATTCACCAACTCCCAAAGCCGCATCTTGCAAAGGTTCTCCTGCAAATGAAGCTTCATCTTGTCAAATGAAGCTTCATCATGAGAGGTGATGCAATATGGGTCTCCGCATTGGACTTACTCACGTGGTTGTTAGCCAGCTGATGCCAAAATTCGATAAATAGCATTTTGCATTTAGCATGCATAAATGCAGGCCAAAAGCATCGCGACTTCGCTTCCCACGAAATGCAAGGCAAACTTGCATTTTGCTCTCAACCAACGTCCCTTCCCTATATATGTCTTATTTGCATTTCTACAAACTAGACTAGGGAGGAAAAATCATTCACCAACTCCCAAAGCCGCATCTTGCAAAGGTTCTCGCCAAATGAAGCTTCATTTGACAAGATGAAGCTTCATCATGAGAGGTGATGCAATATGGGTCTCCTGCATTGGACTTACTCACGTGGTTGTTAGCCTGTGATGCCAAAATTTTTCGATAAATAGCATTTAGCATGCATAAATGCAGGCCAAAAGCATCGCGACTTCGCTTCCCACGGTAAATGCAAGGCAAACTTGCATTTTGCTCTCAACCAACGTCCCTTCCCTATATATGTCTTATTTGCATTTCTACAAACTAGACTAGGGAGGAAAATCATTCACCAACTCCCAAAGCCGCATCTGCAAAGGTTCATCTTGTCAAATGAAAATGAAGCTTCATCTTGTCAAATGAAGCTTCATCATGAGAGGTGATGCAATATGGGTCTCCGCATTGGACTTACTCACGTGGTTGTTAGCCAGTGATGCCAAAATTTTTCGATAATAGCATTTAGCATGCATAAATGCAGGCCAAAAGCATCGCGACTTCGCTTCCCACGGAAATGCAAGGCAAACTTGCATTTTGCTCTCAACCAACGTCCCTTCCCTATATATGTCTTATTTGCATTTCTACAAACTAGACTAGGGAGGAAAATCATTCACCAACTCCCAAAGCCGCATCTTGCAAAGGCTCTCTTTCTTCATCTTGTCAATGAAGCTTCATCTTGTCAAATGAAGCTTCATCATGAGAGGTGATGCAATATGGGTCTCCCAGCATTGGACTTACTCACGTGGTTGTTAGCCAAAGATGCCAAAATTTTTCGATAAATAGCATTTAGCATGCATAAATGCAGGCCAAAAGCATCGCGACTTCGCTTCCCACGGAAATGCAAGGCAAACTTGCATTTTGCTCTCAACCAACGTCCCTTCCCTATATATGTCTTATTTGCATTTCTACAAACTAGACTAGGGAGGAAAATCATTCACCAACTCCCAAAGCCGCATCTTGCAAAGGTTCTCGCTTCAAATGAAGCTTCATCTTGTCAAATGAAGCTTCATCATGAGAGGTGATGCAATATGGGTCTCCTGCATTGACTTACTCACGTGGTTGTTAGCCGCTGATGCCAAAATTTTTCGATAAATAGCATTTAGCATGCATAAATGCAGCCAAAAGCATCGCGACTTCGCTTCCCACTACGGAAATGCAAGGCAAACTTGCATTTTGCTCTCAACCAACGTCCCTTCCCTATATATGTCTTATTTGCATTTCTACAAACTAGACTAGGGAGGAAAATCATTCACCAACTCCCAAAGCCGCATCTTGCAAAGGTTCGCTTAAATGAAGCTTCATCTTGTCAAATGAAGCTTCATCTTGTCAAATGAAGCTTCAGAGAGGTGATGCAATATGGGTCTCAGCATTGGACTTACTCACGTGGTTGTTAGCCGCTGATGCCAAAATTTTTCGATAAATAGCATTTAGCATGCATAAATGCAGGCCAAAAGCATCGCGACTTCGCTTCCCACTGTAAATGCAAGGCAAACTTGCATTTTGCTCTCAACCAACGTCCCTTCCCTATATATGTCTTATTTGCATTTCTACAAACTAGACTAGGGAGGAAAATCATTCACCAACTCCCAAAGCCGCATCTTGCAAAGGTTCCTTCCTTCAAATGAAGCTTCATCTTGTCAAATGAAGCTTCATCATGAGAGGTGATGCAATATGGGTCTCGCATTGACTTACTCACGTGGTTGTTAGCCAGTGATGCCAAAAATTTTCGATAAATAGCATTTAGCATGCATAAATGCAGGCCAAAAGCATCGCGACTTCGCTTCCCACTTACACGAAATGCAAGGCAAACTTGCATTTTGCTCTCAACCAACGCCCCTTCCTATATATGTCTTATTTGCATTTCTACAAACTAGACTAGGGAGGAAAATCATTCACCAACTCCCAAAGCCGCATCTTGCAAAGGTTCTTCAAATGAAGCTTCATCTTGTCAAATGAAGCTTCATCATGAGAGGTGATGCAATATGGGTCTCCGCATGATTGGACTTACTCACGTGGTTGTTAGCCATGATGCCAAAAATTTTCGATAAATCGCATTTAGCATGCATATAAATGCAGGCCAAAAGCATCGCGACTTCGCTTCCCACGGGTAATGCAAGGCAAACTTGCATTTTGCTCTCAACCAACGCCCCTTCCCTATATATGTCTTATTTGCATTTCTTCAAATCATTTTAGGGGAGGTCTTTTCATTCACCAACTCCCAAAGCCGCAAGTTGCAGCGGCCTTCCCAAAGTCGCGCAATGATCGTGCACCACCGTCAAAGCCGCAAGCCATTCTGCACAATCATCGTGCTTCACCGTCAAAGCCGCATGTCATGTTGCATAATGTTCGTGCAACACCGTGTCATGTTGCATAATGTTCGTGCAACACCGTCAAAGCCGCATGCCATGCCGCACAATGATCGTGCACCACCGTCAAAGCCGCATGTCATGCCGCACAATGATCGAGCACCACCGTTTCTGCCAACGCCCCTTCCTATATATGTCTTATTTGCATTTCTTCAAATCATTTTAGGGGGAGGTCTTTTCATTCACCAACTCCCAAAGCCGCAATTTGCAGCCGCCTTCCCAAAGTCGCGCAATGATCGTGGCACCACCGCCAAAGCCGCAAGCCATTCTCGCACAATCATCGTGCTTCACCGCCAAAGCCGCATGTCATGTTGCATAATGTTCGTGGTAACACCGCCAAAGCCGCATGCCATGCCGCACAATGATCGTGGCACCACCGCTGCCGCATGTCATGCCGCACAATGATCGTGGCACCACCGCTTTCGCCAACGCCCTTCCCTATATATGTCTTATTTGCATTTCTTCAAATCATTTTAGGGGAGGTCTTTTCATTCACCAACTCCCAAAGCCGCAATTTGCAGCGGCCTTCACCACCGTCAAAGCCGCAAGTTGCAGCGGCCTTCCCAAAGTCGCGCAATGATCGTGCACCACCGGTCAAAGCCGCAAGCCATTCTCGCACAATCATCGTATTTGCTTCACCGCTTTTCAAAGCCGCATGTCATGTTGCATAATGATCGTGCCGCAACACCGCCAAAGCCGCATGCCATGCCGCATAATGATCGTGCAACACCGCTGATCGCCGCACAATGATCGTGGCACCACCGCTAAAGCCGCATGTCATGCCGCACAATGATCGTGGCACCACCGCTTTCGCCAACGCCCCTTCCCTATATATATGTCTTATTTGCATTTCTTCAAATCATTTTAGGGGAGGACTTTTCATTCACCAACTCCTAAGGCCGTAGTTGCAGCGGCCTTCCCAAAGTCGCGCAATGATCGTGCACCACCGTCAAAGCCGCAAGCCATTCTGCACAATCATCGTGCTTCACCGTCAAAGCCGCAAGCCATTCTCGCACAATCATTGTGCTTCACCGCCAAAGCCGCATGTCATG